>MU224344.1:1378986-1391158 GCA_018584345.1 Thuja plicata
CAATAAGGGCTATTTTGTACAAAGCTGCTATTTTTGGAAACTTACTATTTTTAGTAAGTTGGTCGTTTGAACTCAGAATGTTCTAATTTTCCAGGTGAATGTTCATCTTAGTCATATAAGAATGCCAATTGAATTTCATTGCCAGATCATCTGTATTGGTGAAGTTATTAAGGATTTACTATTGAGATTTTAGGGTGCAAAACCTTTGAGATCAATTTTTAGGACCTTAGAGGCTCTGGGTCGAGGTCGAACCCCTAATTGACTAGCGCTTTGTGAGTGAGGCACTATAGATCGCGATCTCCCCTTTCCAAAAAAGTGCTTTGTGAGTGAGGCACTATAGATCGCGATCTCCCCTTTCCGAAAAGTGGTTATAATAGCCAATCGGAGCTACGATTCAAAAGTTATGGCTTCAGGAAGTTGGGCTACCTAATCTCATGTTTTGTAAATATTTAAAGCCGACCCTTCTGTAATAAAAGTGAAAAATAATTAAATGCTAAGGGTAGTCAGCCTTAATGGCTAGATTTATGGAACCTTCTCGGGCGGTGGAAAATTGCCTATTTAAGGAAGGCCCATGGTGTTTTCTAAGGTAGTTCTGGGTGGTTATTTGAGGATTTGTCCTACAGATTATTGTAAGGGATGCCCATGTGGCTTTTGATATTGTAATTCTAAAGTTTGTAATTCCACATTTGTGGAGCCAATAAGAAGCCAATTTTCTGTTCTTGTAAATTTCTGTTGTTTCTCTTTGTTTTTGTCATGTACTTGTGGTATTAAGGGGAGTCCCCTTCATCAAATATGCGCATCTCACGGATAACCCTATCTTTGAGCATTCCAATGCGCACGAGTTCTATGAGCCAGAATGGGTGAAGATATTACTGAGTAGGATACATGATGATCTATACTAGATAGGTGAGGTTCCTTTCCGCATCACTATTGATCTAATTCATGAGATGACTAGACTACCCAAGATTGGACCAGTTCTTCCAACTGGTAAAGATGTTCAGAAACAAGTTGAGCAAGAATGCTTATCCAGGAGTGATAGGCGTGGTATGACAGTTGTTCCCATCAAGGAAGATGACATAAATCTAGTTACCATGATACTAGGTTATAAATTTCAGCATGTAAGAAGATTAAATAGTGTATCTGCAGCCACTATCTTAGCAGCAATAAAAATGGTGAAAGACAATACTCAGTACAACCTATGTGATATATTGCATGCTTAATTAATTGACAACTTCTGAGCTATCAAGCATGACAAGAGAAATATATTCAGGTTTGGTTCACTGATCATATATCTCTACTTCTACATAGTAGGAAAGGTTGCAAATCTCTACCTAGACAGAAGCAAACCCACTATGTCACAGATTTCACTAAAAGCCACATCAGAGAGTAGTGTTAAGGATTCTATGGACATGGACATCAAGACATTCAGGATCAAGATGTAGAAGAGGTTCAGGATACCTAAGAAAATAGTTGAGAAGTACAAAGACACCATATGCTTCATGGTGGAGACTAACTGTACTTGCATGGGGGCAGTTGAGCCTAGGATGAAATGGATTCACCATCTTGGTTATGAAGTCGAAGAACATGTTTTGGAAGGTTATGCTCAAGTCCTCTTATCTGCGCCCAAGGATCCCATTGAACCTAGATGGGGCACTTATAGAGAAAAGAAAAATCAAGTTGATTCTATCTTATACAGCACTAAGAACAAAAGGAAGGCATCTAGGATTACTTCAAATATCCTAAAAGTTCATGGTGTTACACAAGAAGATCTTGATAAAGCTAGAGAAGCTAAGATAGCCAAAGAACTTGAGAGGACTCCCACAGAAGTAAAAATAGAAAAGACTAATGATATGCCCAAGAAGAAGAAGAAGAAATCAAATGAAGATACATCTGTGCCATCAACCACCATTGATCTAGATGCATCTCCACCATCAGTACCTAGCAAGAAGTCTAGAGGAAGGAAGGAAGCGCCCACTAGTCATCCATCCTCAAGAACTACAAGGATCAAGGTAAAGAACACTCAAGCTCCTCCTGAGGTAGGTTTCAGACCTAGTCTTAATGTCTTAAGGAATAGAATTGTCAATGAAGAAAGACTAGAGTCTCTCAAGAATGTATATGACAAATATCAAGAGATAGACAAATCAAAGATTCATTCTATGATCGTTTCTCATATGATTAAGTTCAAAAGGACTGTATTAGAACTTAAGACTTTCATACCAGACAAGGTATGGAACATACTTGATATGTTGAAGAGGCAAGCAATTGAAGAGGATATGAGGATAAGAGAAGAAACATTGGATAGTCTTCTCCCACTGTGCTCGCATGATGAGAAAGTCATTTTGTTGGATTTAGTAAATCCATACCTAAGAACCAAAACAAGAATTATTCATATCATGAACAAGGAGTATGATCTGGTCAGTGAAGAGACTCATAAGGCATTTGAGTGGTTATTTCTAGATAGACATATGTATCTATCAATGGTGCCTACAGTTAAGGCAACTCCAGTTCCTCCTAAATAGGTTGCAGAACCAATAATTCAGAATGCACCTAAGATAGGTCCACAGGTTTCAACGCCCTCAGTTTCAATAGCCTCTAATACAGCAAAAGATTTAGGGGATACTATAGTGATTGATGATATAAAGATATCTATGACTGCTTTTGATAATGATATGGATAAAGTTGAAAAAGCATTTGTAAACTCGGAAGAGACAGAGAAGGCATGCACTAATGATACATCTTTGCAACAAGATAAAGTTCCCTCTATAGATTTAACAGACTTGAACAAAGAGGAAGATAATCAAAAAAATGAGACACCAGTCATGGAGATCCTGGTTAAAAGTGAATGCATGGATACTATTCAGAATACCATATTCACACCATCCATTCAACCATCAACCTCATTGTTGTCAAGTTTAACTCCTGACTCTGCAAGTATGGATGTTTGGGGAGAAGAAGACCTGATCAAGATTAGTGTCCTAGCCATGGAAAAGGCCAAAGAGAAACAGGTTATGAGTAATCCTCTCTTCTTGGAATCAGTAAACATTCTAAATGACCTTGTACCTACTAACAAGAAAGTAGCAAAAATTCAGTTAGTTGATGATGTAGACAGTATACTAACAAGCTTCAAAGCATATTTTACAAGCTTAGTAGACTCAGCTACTAGAATTGCAGAAGATGAGTACAAAAGGAAAAGGTTGAATGAACTAATAAAGAACTTTACCTTAGACTTAAAATCATTGAAGATTGGTCAGTCTATGTTGAAAGAGTTGGGAGCTAAGGCAGAAATGTAATAGCAAACTGCATGGACAGGATGAAATTGACCTCTAAACATATCAAGAAGATAGAGGAGGCAGATATCTTGGTTGACAGTGTTAGGAAATCAATTGAGACATCTACACAAGACATGAACATCTACAATAGTATCTATCAAGGTCATCTTGACAAGATAGAAAAAGACAAAATGGAGATCAATAAGATAAGGACTCGATAGACTCAGTTGAGAAATGCACTTGCGCTCTCCTTAGTAGTTCTGGATGAGAGCATCAAATAGATTGATGCCACTATTTTCACATATGATCAAGGTCCCTACATGGACCTGATAAAATTGGAGAAGCTCACTTATGCTCTATGCGCCCATCTCTAGACAGTTGATGCAATGAAGGCATCCTGGCAGCAAGAGATAAAGAATCTTCAGGTTGTATATCTAGATGTATATATGGAGTAAGTATATATGGGGTATGTATATATTAAAATTTTGACACCTTTATCATTAATGTCAAAGGGGGAGTAATATACAAGGAATATGTGTAGTATATATTATAATGTATAATGATATACAGTTTTTGGGTGTTAGTCAATTTTGAGTAACTTGGCCATATTCCTTTGTTGCCATTAATGACAAAGGGGGAGATTGTTGGCAAGTTTACTCCCAGGTAGTATATGGCTTATTTTGTGTTGTCATTATGGCAATAAAGTCATATGAAGTTTTTGATAGTTAACTATGAAGTGAAAATTGACTAAGTGTAGAAGACAGAAAAGAACAATGACTTGCAGTCGATCAGGGCTTCAGCGCATGTGCGTACAATCACATCAGGTTATGCACATTCAGACCTAAGCTCTATGGTATGTTATTATGCTTACCTATACACGCATGGTACGGAATATCAGTACAGATAAGTTACAAACAGAACAAGCTCACCAGTAGTCCAGAATACAGAGTATGAAGCCGACTTCATTATTTTGATTAGCGTGTAATCTTTTGTTATGTAAAGGCTAAGAACCTATTGTAATAATTTTGTAAGCTTGTATTAAACATTTTTGTAAAAATGCTTAAGCCAATTTGTTTGGAAGTGTTGTGTATTATGTTTTTGGGCCGACTAAGGTCTTGTTTGTAGTCGTGTCTATTCATGCTTAAAGATATATATATATATGTAATGCAAAGATACATTTGAAGAGTGGTCAAAATAGTTAGAGAAGATGTATAGAAGAGAAGTATGAAGATATCAGTATGAGATAGAGCCCTTAAAGAAGTTAAGAGCATAAGCGCATAACTAGAACTGATCAGACATCTGTGTCACATACAACAATTCATCTTTGGATATAGTGTATATCTATTCTCAGGAGGTTGTAGCCTTCTTTCTCTTTGAGCAGTGAGCTCTTAGAAAGTGAGTCCTCACCCCTAACAGGGTTGTTTGTAGAAGACTCCTAATAGGGTCAAACCCTTAACTAGGTCATTGTACTCGCATAATAGACTACTTCTAATAGGGCAAAGGAACTTTAACAAGTTCATTATACTACTACAATATTTGTGGGTACTAATTCCCACCGGGGTTTTCCTCTAATCAAGGTTTCCCTGTAATCATATCAAGTGTTATGTGTTCTTGTATTAAGCTTCATTGGATGTATATTTAATTTATGTTTAAGTTTCTGAATTTGAATAATTAGTTAAACATTGATTCACCCCCCCTCTCAGTGTTTCCAACACTTCTTTACCAAGAGTTTGCATCGAGTCCATATTCTTGCTAAAGTGGGGGCTAAATGTATAGTCAGAAAATGGAATCACTTCCATTGTAGACTGGTTTAGCCTTTTGAATAAGTGGTTTGGGGTCATTTCAAGCGCCTTGAATGGGTCTTTGACTTGGATCTAGCTTTTTTCCCTATTCTACCCTATTTCCCACTTTTTCCAGCTTGTTTCTGACACCCTAAACTAGAAACTGAGATTTTTGACCTCAGGGTCAGAGTCAACCTTTTTGGGTCAAGTTTGACCTCAACCTTGACCTAGGTCAAGGTTGACCTCGACCCTGACCTAGCTCAAGGTTGACCTCAACCCTGACCTAGGTTAGAATTGACCTTTTTCTAACCTAGGTTCCAGATTTCATAATTCTCAGATTTCTGGATATCGGGCTTCATAAAAGTTTTATTCCCACTTCTAGGTCGGTTGTTCCAGTCTTTGAAGCAATGATTATTAAATTATGTTTAATATAGGTCCACTTCTAAAGGTATATGTCTAATGTGAATTTAATTCTCCTATGTAGGCCTCTCAAGAAGATTGTGCCCTAGATTTGTATATAAGGAAGCCTTCTCCTCTCATTTTCTCTAAGACTTGAAAAAAGACAAGCTAAGAAGAAATATTTGAAGCAAGCCAAGTATAAATTGAAGCATTCATCTATTCTCAAGAATTCAAGCACTTCTCAAGCATCCAATTCATCAAGGAGATCCATATGTAGCCATTGAAGGATTCAAGTTCTATGGAGCCCTCTTGTTGAAGATTTCTCCATCCACATTCCTCCAAGCATCTTCCTATTACAAGATCCATTCAAGATTGGTGTTGAAGATCTACATGCAATTGATTTGAGACATCCTACATTTTACATTCTATATTCTACATCCATTTGGTACATACATACTTGTGGATCCAAGGATACAAATCCACCACAAGGGCTTCTATACAAGCAAGGTGAATTTGTTTATTTACTTTGTTTACTTATGCAATTTTAATTAAATTTTAAGGTTAATTCCAAACTGGGGTTTGACCAAGGAAAACCCCTCCCCCTCAACAAAAAAACCATTTTTCTTGCACGTACAGGTTTGGGACAGCGAATTAAAGTGTAGTTCTAGATACCCTTTTTGACAAACTTTCAAGATCTGTGAATAAATTTTTTGTCAAAGTTGTGCAGGTCAAGGTTGACATTTTGGGGTCAAGGGTGACATTTCAGGGTCAAGGTTGACATTCTATTCAGGGTCAAAATTGGAGGTCAATTCTTCCCTAGGTCAGAATTGAAGTTTGATTCTTCCCTAGGTCATAATCAAAAATTTTGGGTCAAGGTCGACATTGACTTGAGGATCAGAGTCAACCTTTCTCAGAAAAGAAAATGATTTCTGGGTTTTGTATATCTTGCAGTTTCGGAAGATCAAGGAAATCAATAGTTTCTAAGACCGTTTGACAGGGTTTTCAACAGATTTTTTATCAGAGGTATGTATTTTACTCCACTATTCTTTGCAAACATTTCCAGATTTACACCCCTTATCATAACAATTAAATGTAAGTGGATAATATGTGCATAGGGTCACTTTTATGAGCAAACCAAAATTGTTCTAAACCCTATCCATATTTTTCATCTTACATTTAGTACCACAATATTAAGCCTCTAGTTATCTTTAGTCCTATAAGATGAATGCCTTCAAATGTACTTATCAAATAACTACTGCTCGGAGTGCTTTGTTAAACCTTATTCTTAATGTTTACCGAATAACAGTCTTTCAATTTACCAAATGATAGTAAATAGCTTAGAGTATACCGATCAATCTAAATTAGTTGTGTAATGCAAAACACTAAAGTAATGACTCATAAACACATTGACACATGGATTTTTAACATGGAAACCTTGTTAAAGGAAAAACCACTTGGGACCGGTAACGCAAAATTTTTACTCTTCTGAAGTGAGCTTGGTGAAGAGCCAACCCTGTTAAAGGTTACAAACACACCATTAGGTGTGACCTTATTAGAGGATTTAAAATATTAGTTTATCACTTGATATCAGGAATCTCTATGCTACCTTCCTTGTCCAAACTCTTCTGGTTTGTCAAATGGTATATGGCATCTCATTCTATCTTCATGATCAAAATTTTTGATACTCCTTAGGATGTATCTAAATATAGAAATGATCTTTAAATCCTTCTCGGTTAAGAGAATTTTTGAATCAATGGTTAAACTAAAACAGTATGATATGTTCACATATACAACTTATACTTGCAAATTTTCAGATCTATTGTAAGCTCATTAAACCATTCTGATCAATATATCTTTTCAATATTTTTGATCCGCTTTTGTTCTGCTCAGTGATGCTATGCTTTGTTTCCACAGAACTCTTTATCTCTTTCCTTAGCTTGATTGATCAGGACTGTATGAAGTTGTTCTTCATCAGTTTCTCTTCAGCATCCTCTTTTTCATTCACTCCCCTTAATTCATAATGAATTAAGTTGTTTCTTTACAGACATGATATCACCATTTCTAGGTTCTTTATTTTCTTGACCTTGGCATGATCTGCAATCGTAGCCAATCCTAATATAAAGGATAACTCCTATTTTATCTCATAGAAATATTCTTTCCAACAGGACAAAACAACTTTAAATCCTTTACTTATATCAAGCTTTATCTTGTCAATAAAAATAATGATAAAAACTAGTTAAGTCTATATTTATCTCTTCTAGTTAGATATTTTGTCATTTCTCAACTCCAGTCAACTTCGGTGTTTTAACTCTTTGATAGCTTCGGTCAACACTCAAGTTCTCCTCGGGCTTCTCCATCAGGGTTGTCTATCCATCGAGATTGTCTATCCTTCGGGCTTCACTGCAAAGTTCTACTTGTCGGTTAACACTGTAATTCTGGCCATTGGTATTGCTTGTGATTCTTCTCTTTGGTAATGCTCATCGGTTTCTTTGCTCGGGCATCACTATGACTTAACTTTCGGTGATCTTTGTCTATTGAGTTCCACTAACTATCGGTGTTTGTAGTCACTTAGTGAATGCTTGTCATTTATTCATTACTGAAAGCATAATATGTATCTCTCTGATTCTCTGAATTCTTTGACACTTTGATTATAAATGATTAGTGTATGTAATGAAAATCCCTACAGCTGCACAACAAGTCAAAATATGCATATACAAGATATAACAAATATTAAAAGCATGTAAAGAACTTGAAACACAACTAAATTCTCACTACAACCTCCGATGAGCTAAAACAAGTGCACCCAAGACTTGTTTGATTTTCTCTTAGAAATTTTGTGGGTGTGCTCTCCCAACACAATGCAATAAATCCGACTATGATAAATGCAAAATGATGAAGATTTGAACACAAGTATGTGGAACTTGCCCCAAATCTTTCAAATGATGTGATGTAAAATGCAAAATCTATACTAGGAGTGCAAATGCAAGAAGTTAACAACTAAATGGAGATGAAAATTAAACTAAAAATAAAGATGCAAGATTCTAACTTAAGCTATGGAAATGAATCCAAACTAAGTGCTCAAATGTGTTTAAGTGCTCAAGTGCTTCAAGTGCTCAAGTGCTCAATTTTTTAACTAGTTGCAAAATGAGGAGTGAGGCCTTCTTTTATGGATTTGGTTATAAAAATGGAGGGCTAGGATTAAGAGGTGGAAAATGAGTGGCTGAGATGAAGGGTTAGGTAGGGTTTTGGTGGGAGTGAAGGAGATTAAGAGGCAAAAGAAATGAGTGGCTAGGATTAAGAGGTTAAAAAGAGAGGAGTTGACTTTTGAACTAAAAGCCAAATGAAGAGACAAGTGACAAGTGTCACAAGCTCATAATTTTGGAGTTGATCCATGAGAATGCACATGATTGGCTAGAGAAGGATTAATGAATTTAGAAAATAAACAAAAAAGTTTATTTAATAAATATAGGAAAAGCTCAAAATTAAATAAATAAAATTTATTTAATTTAAAAGAGAAAAGGGTAAATGAATTATCTAAATAAATAATAATATTTATTTAAATAATAGACGAAAAAGGCTTAAAATTAAATAAATAAAATTTATTCAATTTTAAAAGGCTAAGTGAATTAATTAAATTAATAATTTAACTAATAGAGGGATTAAGACATTTTTTGATGTCTATATTTTGCCCCTCTTTGATGTGATGTCAAGATCGACATCACGTCAAAGAAAAGAAAAGGAAGATGCCGCAACCATGGGAGGAAAGGATGACGAGGAGGTAGTAGTATGAAAATGTATGCAATGAAAATACCTGCAGCTGCATAGCAAGTCAAAACATGCAAACACAAGATATACTAATAAATCAAAGCATGTAAAGAACTTGAAACACAACTAAATTTTCACTACAACCTCTAATGAGCTAAAAAAAGTGCACCCAAGACTTGTTTGATTTGCTCTTAGATATTTTGTGGGTGTGCTCTCCCAACACAATGAAATAAATCTCACTATGATGAATGTAAAATGATAAAAATTTGAGCACAAGTATGTGAAACTTGCCCCAAATCTTTCAAATGATGTGATGTAAAATGCAAAATCTATACTAAGAATGCAAATGCAAGAAGTTAACAACTAAATTGAGATGAAAATTAAACTAAAAATAAAGATGCAAGATTCTAACTTAAGCTATGGAAATGAATCTAAACTATTATGCAAAATGTGAGATCTAAGCTAAGTGCTCAAATGTGCTTAAGTGCTCAAGTGTGCAAGAATGCTCAATTTACTGACTAGTTACTCTCACACTAGTTCAAAATGAGGAGTGAGGCCTCGTTTTATGGATTTGCTTATAAAAATGGAGGGCTAGGATTAAGAGGTGGAAAATGAGTGGCTTAGATGAAGGGTTAGGTAGGGTTTTGGTGGGAGTGAAGGAGATTAAGAGGCAAAAGAAATGAGTGGCTAGGATTAAGAGGTTAAATAGAGAGGAGTTGACTTTTGAACTAAAATTCAAATGAAGAGACAAGTGACAAGTGTCACAAGCTCATAATTTTAGAGTTGATCCATGAGAATGCACATGATTGGCTAGAGAAGGATTAATGAATTTAGAAAATAAACAAAAATGTTTATTTAATAAATATAGGAAAAGCTCAAAATTAAATAAATAAAATTTATTTAATTTAAAAGAGAAAAGGGTAAATAAATTATCTAAATAAATAATAATATTTATTTAAATAATAGAGGAAAAAGGCTTAAAATTAAATAAATAAAATTTATTCAATTTTAAAAGGCTAAGTGAATTAATTAAATTAATAATTTAACTAATAGAGGGATTAAGACATTTTTTGATGTCTACATTTTGCCCCTCTTTAATGTGATGTCGAGATCGACATCACATCAAAGAAAAGAAAAGGAAGATGCCGCAACCATGGGAGGAAAGGATGACGAGGAGGTAGTAGTATGCCCCCTCGAGAGGACATGCGGGTTTGGAGAACAGGAATGTGCTCTCAAAATGGGGATGAGGATAATATGAACAAGGGAGAGGTAGAGGGTCTAAAAAGAAAGACCTCACTGTGCAAAATACAATCTATCTATAATGCAATGCAAATGAATTGTGTAAACATTGGGGAGCACAACCTGGATTTTGATATGGTACTTGACGATATGCACCAAGGTATGAGGAACCAAGATGACAAGGTGTCAAGTACGTGATAAAAGATATAACAATAAAATAATCAAGTACAAAAATTACTAACACATACAAGCAACAAGCAAGCATGCACAAGCAGCCCAAACCAACATGTTGCCCCTAGACAGCTGAAAACCAATTGATTACTCGATTGATGAAGGATGGCAAAGTTAACGATAAGAACAATGCATATTCAAGGGATTGGGAAGGATACATCCCATGATGATGATTGGATAAAAAATAGATCAATTGATTATCGGCTGATTCAGATTAACATGAAGGCATGATTAAAGATCGATATGCCAGATTGCAGTGTTAGATTACATGTACTAGTATTGATCATGATTGATTTTTATTGCAATTTTAAGAGTGTTTTTAATTTTTATAGATCTTTTAGAATTTTTTTTATTTTTTTGAAATTTTTAATTTTTTAATGATTTTTAAAAGATTTTTTAATTTTTAATGAATTTTTAAAGATTTTTTAATTTTTGATAAATAGAGGAGCGGCTCCGCCCTTGCGAAAGGGTGAGCACAGCCGCCCATCAGTAGACGAGTGGCTCCGCCCCCGCATAGGGGCGACATACCGATGGGCGGCTCCACCCCGCATAGGGGCAGCGCAGCCACCCGTCGGTAGACGGGCGGCTCCACCCCGCATAGGGGCAGCGCAACCACCCGTCGGTAGACGGGCGGCTCCGCCCCTTTGGAGGGGTGGGCGCAGCCGCCTGTCCATAGACGGGCGGCTTCGCCCCCACGTAGGGGCGGTGCAGCCACCCGTTGGTAGACAAGCGTCTCTGCCCCCTCAGAGGGGCGGGCGCAGCCGCCCATCCACCGGCAGAGTCGAAAATTAATTTTTTTATTATTATTTATTTTTTTTATTATATATATATATATATTTTATGATTTTATAGATTTTTAGATTGTGATATTTTTCAAAAAATTTTAAGGATTTTTTCATGATCATTTTCTGATTTTTATGATTTTTAGACATTTTATGATTTTTATAATTTTTTTAAAATATGAGGGTCAATTGAGAAAAAATGAATTCTGGGGCTTCTTTTGAATATGAATCTATTTTTGGCCTCGCGAGGCGCTGCCCCTCAACCCCGCCCTGTCTCGCAACAGGGAGCACGCTAGGGGCTTCGCCCCTTGGACCCCGCAAGGGGTTTTGCCCCTTGGACCCCGCAAAGGGCGTTGCCCCTTGACCCCATCTTGGGGGCGCTGCCCCCAAACCCTCATAGACAAATCTAGGGAGAAACCGCGCTGAAAGAAAAGGGGATGAAAAGACCTCTGTGTCTGATTAGGCTTCATACAACAACATAGATTAGATAGAATAGGATGGGAAGAAAAATAGATTGAATTAGATGAGAAGAAGATTGGATGAGAAGATAAAAAGATTTGATAGGCAAGATGGTGAAAGCCAAGGACAAGGGAGAGACAAGGTATATGGAAAGATGGAGAGGTGATTTGGGCAAGAGATGGATGAAATGGATAGGTCATAGTAGGATATGAAAGACTTTCAGATGGGGATATGGAGGAAAGAGATC
>MU224344.1:1395626-1442436 GCA_018584345.1 Thuja plicata
GATAGCTTTTTCAAGCCCAATATTTCCACTAGTCTCAACACATTCGAAGACACTTCAAGCACATGCTACCTAAGGAATGGCTTGATATCAAAATCTTTGCCCACACTAGATATTCCTTCACCTCACAAAAAGTGATGTTGGCTTTTTTCAGGACTATACACGTTGTGGGTTTTGAAAAGAGACTCAATGCTCGAATCGCATAGGCTCCCTCATGCCACATTCATATTTTAGAATGCCCTTGGGAATACAAATGGTGAGTGTAAAATCTTCAGGTGATACAAGTAATCCACTTGGATAGGTCCTTGCACAAAGATTATGATACCTTTGGAGGTGAATTGGGTAGGCCTCTGTCTAAAAAGTGTCTAGTGAAAATTTCATTTGCAACTACCTCCATTAGTCCCGCAAGCAGGATTAATGCCTATAGCCCTATGAGTACCTAATAATGTAGTCCCACACGCAGGATTCAGATCTTGCAACCCCACAATATCAAGCATGAGAATGAATTCTCAAAAATAGCCACGTCCCTTGAGAAATTGGTCTCAAGAGCATTTGATTATAGTGGGTTGGAAGAGGCTAGGTCTGCCTTGTTCCCCACTTGGGCAATCCCTCTCATCGGCTATGCTAAAGCTCTCGGGAGGTAGCCACTCTAAAAGGGTACAAAATCTTAATGAAAGAAAAAAAGGAGACACAAGTAGGTCTGGTATTTTGATCACCCTAAAAGGATGAGAGCATATCCCTACTACTTGTGATCCTTCAAACACATAAGTCACTTGATTACTTCCTTGGGCTTCTTCTAACTAGGGGGAATTCGGTGGGTTTGGTATTTTTATCACCCTAAGAAGGGTGAGAGCATATCCCTACCACCGTTTTCCACAAACACACAAGCCCCCTAATTAAACTATGTGAAATAAATCAAAGACACAAAGTTTAATTGTATCTCTAAGGTAACTTGCAAAACAAATTGATTAGTAGTTTTAATGCTCAAGTCTTCCACAAGTTTCCTACAAGACAATAGATTAGTAATTTAAAAATTCTTTGATCTTGGTCAAACGTTCTGCAAAACCATTGTTAGAAGATAGAAAACACCAAAAACTTGCAAGAAAACCAGATTAGCAAAGCTCCACATGCAAAGTATGATGAAACTAAACAAAATTAAGCAGAGACACCTGTGTACAGGCAGAGACACCTATGTGTAGAGATGTCTGTCTATAGGCAGAGATTCCTATGTGCAGAGACACCTGTCTACAGGCAGAGCCGCCTGTCTGAGACAGAATGCAGAAAAGACCCTAAATCTTGCAAAAAACTAGGTCCCAATAGAGCTACAGCTTCTAAAATGGTACCTATTATGAAAATGCAGAATGAAACTATTTTAAAAGTTCCTAAAAGTGCAGACAAAACCCTAAAATAAGATGCTATATGCAAGACAAACTCTTTCTGTCAGAGTCGTCTGTGTACAAATAGAGACGCCTATCTAAGACAGAGAGAAATTATTGGCTAAAACTAACAATATTTAAAACCCAATATACTTGCAAATGCTAAGAATGATTCAAATGACAGTATGTACTAAGGAGTTAACCTAAAAATGACTAAAAAATGCAGGCTAAACAACTTAGAAATCTAAACCAAGAAAGGAAACTCCCTTTCTTTCGGAGCTGCCTATGTGCAGGTGGAGCCGCCTGTGTGTGGAGCCACCTATGTGCTGGTAGAGCCGCTTGTGTGTGGAGCCGCCTCTGTAGAAGCAGAGCCACCTGTCTGTCAATTCGTCTGAAAGAAACCTACAAAATAGAATAAAACGAGGATGTGGGTCCCACCGGGCATGCCAAAATGTATGTAATGAAAATCCCTGCAGCTGCACAACAAGTCAAAATATGCATATACAAGATATAACAAATATTAAAAGCATGTAAAGAACTTGAAACACAACTAAATTCTCACTACAACCTCCGATGAGCTAAAAAAAGTGCACCCAAGACTTTTTTGATTTGCTCTTAGAGATTTTGTGGGTGTGCTCTCCCAACACAATGCAATAAATCCCACTATGATAAATGCAAAATGATGAAGATTTGAGCACAAGTATGTGGAACTTGCCCCAAATATTTCAAATGATGTGATGTAAAATGCAAAATCTATACTAGAAGTGCAAATGCAAGAAGTTAACAACTAAATGGAGATGAAAATTAAACTAAAAATAAAGATGCAAGATTCTAACTTAAGCTATGGAAATGAATCTAAACTATTATGCCAAATATGAGATCTAAACTAAGTGATCAAATGTGCTTAAGTGCTCAAGTGCTTCAAGTGCTCAAGTGCTCAATTTTATAACTAGTTGCAAAATGAGGAGTGAGGCCTCCTTTTATGGATTTGCTTATAAAAATGGAGGGCTAGGATTAAGAGGTGGAAAATGAGTGGCTGAGATGAAGGGTTAGGTAGGGTTTTGGTGGGAGTGAAGGAGATTAAGAGGCAAAAGAAATGAGTGGATAGGATTAAGAGGTTAAAGAGAGAGGAGTTGACTTTTGAACTAAAAGCCAAATGAAGAGACAAGTGACAAGTGTCACAAGATCATAATTTTGGAGTTGATCCATGAGAATTCACATGATTGGCTAGAGAAGGATTAATGAATTTAAAAAATAAACAAAAAAGTTTATTTAATAAATATAGGAAAAGCTCAAAATTAAATAAATAAAATTTATTTAATTTAAAAGAGAAAAGGGTAAATGAATTATCTAAATAAATAATAATATTTATTTAAATAATAGAGGAAAAAGGCTTAAAATTAAATAAATAAAATTTATTCAATTTTAAAAGGCTAAGTGAATTAATTAAATTAATAATTTAACTAAAAGAGGGATTAAGACATTTTTTTATGTCTACAATTAGATTATATCAATTTTACATCAATGACAATACAATCCACTAACTGATTTAATGTCTTGCATTATCTTTCTGCATTTCGGTGATCAAATTAGCATCTTCAAACATTCAACCAGTTATATGTCATCAGTTCTATAATTCATATATCTGTACAAGGAAACAAACATGTTAGGTAAAGCATAATGATCTATTTTTTGTCCTTTATTTTCTTTTCCTGATCATTAACTGTTGATTTGTTCAATATGAATTTGTTGTTGTTTTTATTGACCTCTTTTGAATTAACAATGTGTATTCTCAAGTGTAGTGCTCTAATGCTAAGGTCTTAGCTATGACCTTAAGGACTCTTTGAGTGTGTACTTTATGAATGACCCAAAAGGTTTCATGACATGAAGCTATGTTCTTCAACAGTTTTTTGATTTTGTATACTTGACCCATGTGTTAGGGATTTTTCTTGCAAGTTCTTAAAATAGTGTGAATGCTTTCTCTTTATATTTTCAATTTAACTTATGCAAGAGAAATCCTAATTGTTGAGGACTAATTCCTCCTTTGACTTTGAGATCCACACGCTCATGCATGTGTACTTTCAAATGATTACTGACTTTCAGTATCTATTATAGTGGATTAGGTCTCTTACTAGATTGCTAATTTCCTTTTACTGTATCAACAGATAGAAAACTATGCAAATGACTATAATCAATCTGATATAGAGCTTAATAATCCAAACCATTAATTTAACAATAGCAAATAGTAATGTAGTAAGGATTCTCATCCTTCTTCCTTTTGTAGTTCTCTGAACTTAGGAGGGTTAACCTAGTGATTCTCTCTTGAAGGAATCAACAAACTGAATTGTATTCTCTGATACAATTGCTTAAACTTATATGTATTTGTAACTGAAATGTAAATGATTGAATGCTTTTTGAATATTGGATGATGATTAACTGTTTGCCAAACTGTAAACCAGTTCCTAATCCTTGGGCAAAGAGTCAATATCAAATGTAAATCCACAATAACTGATTAATGTAAATACATGCAATTTGAGTAGAATGCCTTACAGAATACCTTTCACTCCAACACCCCTATTATCAAATCCTAATACTAATGATTAGCTCTCTGGGATCACCTGTAAGAATTATTCCTTCCTTGAAAGAACTCACAAGCAACTGTACAGTCACCTTGTAATTGGTATATCTAAGATGCCTTGCAAATCAAACATACAAGAGCTAGAACAGAAATATAAAGAGACAACACAAAATATAGAATAGAAATTGTAATGTATTTTATTAATATGGTTACTGCTTCAAATACTTTCAAAAGACAATATGTACAAAAACTCAGACAAAATTAAGAAGTCTGGCTTGCAATTATATTTTACTTCTAATGTCCCCTTACAAAATGATAAAAATGTTGTATATATAGTCTAAACCATCTTGAAATCCTTCAAAATTAAGGATGCAACAAGCTTTGGATGGTTTAAGACCTAACCCTAAAATCTAGAAGAAGACAAAAGACAAGAAGACTCCAAGCGTTGGAAGGACAAAATAGGAATACAATCAAATTAGATCTTTGAAATATTTTTCTAGCTGGCACCTTTGTCTGAATATGTTCTGGATAGCCTCCAAAAGTTGTTTCAAGATTTAGTGACCGCCATTACAGGATAACATACACTAATATTTTAGATTACTAACCTCCATGTGCTCAAAGATCAGGTGCTAGGTGTCCTTCTACTCTTCATCTATGATGTCAAGGTCAGCTGTCGCAGGCTTCTTTTTCTTGGGCTTTGTAAGAACATCCTATGATGCTACATCCTCTTCTGTGGGACAATTAAATATTTGAATGCTTTCAAGTTGTGCCTTTCTCCTCTCCCATCTATCATATGTTATTCTTTTGACATTTGTTACAAATTTATTAAAATATGTCTCGGCCTTAAATGCCTCATCCAAGGTTTTATTAAACCTTTCCAAATATAATTCATTGGTGTCATAAATAAATGCATCTTTACTAGGCAGTAATGAATCAAATTCACTTCTCCAAATCTATACTGCCTTGATATGATTGTCCTATGCTTTGATTGAAGGAACAAATTTATTATAATCATACCCAAACATATTCAATATGGTCTCTATCTAATTTTCCTTTCCCTTAAAAAGGACAAGGTCACCCTAATTCGATCTATTTCATCACCCACTTGTGTGACTATCTCTGGAAAGTCTTCCCTAAGTGGCTGCAGAGATGCTAACATTTCAAATAAACTGGTCCTAACTGACCAAGTCCCAAAGTAGGGGTTCAAAATTGATACAAAACTAGTTACCTCAACTTGTAGGCCAAGTAACTTATTATATGATCCATGCACTAAATCATCTTTATCCTTTAAAATATTAATTCTATGCTGAAGGATATTTAGAAAGGCTTCTAAAGTCATACTATTCTTCTTTGTATCTTTCTGCTCTTATTCCTTCTGAGCATCCCATGTATCCTCTATTTGCACAAGTGCCTCCTCGGCCTGTTTTGGTTCGTGTAGCACTACATATCAAAATTTTCAAATTTCCATGCTTTGGCATTTTTCCCGCATCTTTTGATTCAAAATCCATGTGGTCGCATGTCAAAATTTCAATTTGTGGTTAAGTCTTCAAATTTCCTTGTTCTAAGCTTTAGTCGCACACCTGTGCTGGTCTTTTAAAGTGTCTTTTTAAGTGAGTGAGTGAGCGACGAGTCATCTTGGGTGTTAATCACGCAATCATGGTCATATCTTGTTAAGTCAAGTTAGGTGTGTGAGTGAGCGACTTGGTCGTTAATTTGTCTTAATCATGCAGTCACAATGTAATTTTAAAGCCGGGTTATCAGTCCATGACTGAGAGAGTTGGAATTGTTCTGTATGTCATTCACTCGCAGAGGATCAAGTTCTATGTTAAAAGGTTCAACAAGTCAGCGATGAGTTAAGTTTTTATGTATCGCACAGTCGCGATGGTCTTAGGTCTTTCACTTTTGGTTCGTGACTGAGCGAGTGATGTACAAGAAAGTCTAGTCGCTCAATCGGGCTAAGTTATTATGCATATCATTTGAACCCACAAGTGCGCGAGGAAGTCATATTTTTAACGACACTCACTTGTGCAACTCTTAACTATTGTATTTTTTGCAGTGTGAGTACGCGATACAGTATGTTTTGGTCATCAGACATTCCTTATTGCTCAATCGCATAGGAAATATGCAGTGTTAATAAAGTGCGTGAGTGCGCGACTAAATGATTAGTTTTGCTCTCGCTCACACACCAAGGATTTTATATTTCAAATGATAAGTTTGCAAGTGCGAGATGAAATATAGAAAAGGTTATCGCTCACTCACCCATGAATAAAGTCAAATGAAAAGATGCTAGTGGGTGTGCGATTGATAAAACTAGGTTAGCCACCCTTCACTCGTAGATAATGCGTTGGTTAAGATTTTAAGATCATGAGTGCATGATGAAGAAAAATGGAAAGTTGTCGCTCAGTCGCTCATGAAGAAAGATCAGTCAAGAGAGATCAGTGAGTGAGTGATTAATACATTATGGAGGTATGATGAAGGCACTTGCTCAGACATGAAGGATTCATCCATAAAGAAATCTCAGCAGCGAGTATGCGACTATAATCAAAAAGGTCATCTCTCGCTCGTTAATGCTTATGAACTGGAATATCTTGTAGCGCAAGTGAGTGAATAAGTAAAAGTGCACAATGAAAATAGTCATCACTCACCTGCAGAGGTATAAAGACAAATCAGAATGCCATGGTGACTACGCGACCAGAAAGTAATGTATGATTGTTTTGAAAAACTGCTCACTCGCTCAAGCGCAAAGCATGATAAGTAGAGGTCAGTGAGTGTGTGACTGAGAAGTGACTGAATAATAAAGATTATATCGCTCACTCGTAGGGTTTCAATGAAAGTAAAGTTTTGAGCAGCGAGTCCACGACTGATAAAAGGAGAAGTAACATCACTCACTCACTCAAGTATAAATATAAAGCATAAAGAGATAGCGAGTGCATGATTATCAAATGATAAAGTTGCCAGTTAGGTCATCGCCTAGTTGTGGAGCATATGAACCAAAGCAAAGATAGATCATGAGTGCACAACTGCTTAAAAGGAAAGGTCTTGTCGCTCACTCACAAGGACAAATTTGAATATAAGAAAGGTACAACAGGTTAGCAACAAGTTGACATTTGGCTCATTTCAGGCTTACGAGTGCAAAAAGAGAAAAGTGTGTACTCTTTTCCAGTAGGGATCATATAGTGTGAATTAATGGCAACATTAGTTATAGAGAGATGATTGCATGACACTGAAAGTGAGAGAATTTGGCATTCAAGTGGACAAGACACTGATTTGATGGCTATAAAGTTGAATGATTGAGCTTGATTACATACAACTCTCATTTGCGCTTTGAAGGTTTTTGTTGTGAAATCAACAGAGCTTTTTCTTCTGAGAGTAAAATCTGAAAAGGAAAGATGAGTCAAGCTACCACTAGCGCTGCCTCACAGGGGTCTGAGAAGAAGAAGGTTGCAATAAAGAAATACATAGAAGAATTTGTTGATTTGTTTCCCAGGACATCAAATGCAAACAGTGCTAACTGGGATGAGTGGAAAGACAGATGATGTCAATGCAAAAACCCGGTCACTCCAAACTTCTCTGGTAATACTCTGTTCCATTATTTTTGGAATAATAGGATTAAACCAGTACCTATTTGCAATCCTTGGGAGTTAAATATGGAAAAATTGATTGTGCCTGACATATATGTGGATATAGGGTTAATTAGGGAACTTGCTAAGAATTATTTCCCAGTAGCTAGGGTAATCAGAAAGAAAAAACAAAGAAACCTTAGTATCCATAGACAGAAGATCAGTAGCAGAAGTTTTTGGGATCACTGGTGCATTATGCATAGAGATCGAGCTGGAAAAAATTTAGGCAAATTACAAGAAAAAGGAGAAATTAATCAAAAAGTTTGATATGCCCAGATATATGCCCAGGGTGGATAGGAATTTAGTAAAGGTCCCAGAGAATCTCAAACCACCTTTTGACTTGTCCCTCTTTCACCACTATATAAAATGCATAGTTTATGGCCTAACTAGAGTATTAGGTTTTGATGGAGATTCAATAGTACCCTAGGATGTGCTCATGATGGCCATGAATATCCAACACTCGGAAGTCAACACTGATTATAATTATGTGGGATACATAGTTGAAGCTATACATGCTGCATTGGTAGAGATTTAGTCAAATGCCCCTGTGGAAACTTTTAAGCATTATTCCCATTTAATGTGTATGATTCTATATTTTAACAGGGAGTCCATGGACGAAGAGCTTGAATTGTTCATTTCAGAGTATGGTATCAATGCACCAATCCAAAGATGGACACAGGTACGGGATAGTTCATCAGTAAATTCATCTTTTTTATGTTTCTATAATTGGATTGTGGATCTAATTTTTGACTTACTAGGAACTGATAGGCAGAGATTTCCAAATGAGGTCAGAAGAGTCGTAAGACCTTGGTAATTTGTTCCAAATTGGCCAATTGCTCACAACTAGGGTGATTTTCTCTACTTTGATCATATTACTATCATAAGGGTATATGGTTGTACACAACCACCTCACATTCTCCCCAAGTTTGTCCCTCTTAGGGTTTCTTTCTTAGAGTTTATTTGGAAAATTACTTGGGTTGACAAAGAGTTTTTGGAAGGGCACAGGAAGGGTACTTTTGTCCCTAGGCTATGGGTTGGTTTTGATTTCTCTATTGGGAAGACAATTTTTTATCTAATCAACAATTTCCTAAACCAATACAGAATGTCTCCAGCAATTACTAGGTTCTGTGATCTAGAATAGTTTGTAAAAATAGCTCTAAAATCTATGACCCCTTGGAAACAAATTAGAGATCATGAGCCACTAGATGATGAAGACATTGTGAGAAACAAATTGGATAGACAAGAAATCAAAGAAAGAAGAAGGAAATAGGATAACCTTCTCAGGCCAGAAGCTGACTAGAAAGAATCAGATTAGAATTTTTTTGGTTTTTTCCCTAACCTCCCATATTTACAGAGAATGGAGGAGATTCTCAAGTCTTATGATACATTAATGGCACAAGTGCCAAAGTTCAGTGCCGAAGATGTACAATCCCAAGGATCCCCTATTCTTGTTGCACTACATGACCAAGAACACCAAGAACAACAACAGGAAAATGAAGAACAATAGGAAGAATTTCACCAAGAAGAAGAAGAGATGGGTGAAGAAGCTACCTCTTCTAGAGAGCCACCCAAGAAAAAGAAAAAAACAAAGCACAAGAAGGGGTAGGATAGGAAGAAGGTGGCCAAGGCTATAATAAAAGATCATGGTAAATATTTTAGGAGGCTCAAAAGACAAATGCAAAAGGAACCCCAGGTTGAAGGTCAAGGAGATAATCAAATGGTATTATTCAGAGAAATTGATGAAAGAGTAATGATGGCAAGTGAATTCATGAAAGATGATGAATTCATAAAATCTGATGAATTCAAGTCCTTCTTGATCAAAAGGAAGCAAAAGGATCTGAGGTAGAACATGATCAAGGGAGAAGGTCAGGAAGACAAAAATGAGGAAAATGTGAAGACACTCCAAGATTATGATCCTGAGAGTGAACTAATTACTGTGGAGCAGGCCAAATTGCTGGTACAAAATAGTGGAATAGTGTTAATGCCAGATTGGGACTTACAGTCCACTCTTATCATTGACCAGATCAGGAGGCAAGAGGACCCCAGGATGGAAATAGAGTTTGAAATTGATGAGGTATTGAAAGGATCAAGGTTTGATCCTAAATCTAAGACTTTATCTATCTAGTCATTGGCCCCTGCTACACAAAAGCCTCTAGTCATGACCATAAGAGAGGAAAAAATAGCAGACAGGATGATTTGGAATCTGCAAAACACTACTGACACTGAGATAGCTCATTTGATGACTCAAGTATCATTCATGAACCTGGCAAAGGTTGATTATTTGTCAAAAAGGTATGAAACAACTTTTGGCCAGATGATGGCATTGGCAAAGAAGCATGAGGAAACTATGATTCACAATCACACCTTAGAGGAAAAAATTGCCAAATTAAAGGAGGAATTAGTGCAAAGTAAGAAAGAGATAGCTCCAGCCCCTTAGGAAATACCAAGAATTGATACAGATGTTGCCACTGAGACAAAAGAAGATTCAGTAATGGTGGAAGGCAAGTCCAAGGAATTGTCACAAGGACAAAGCATAAATATAATGTCTATCATTTTACCCATACTTCAACATCAAATTGATGTTCTGAAGAAGAAGACTAATATAATATATACATGGTATGGTTCACTACAAGAAGCATCAAGGGTAGTTGCTAAATCCATGACATTCTTAGATCCCACATTCAAGACTTGGTCAGGAAGAGATAGGCTAATGCATAAACTAAAAATAGCCATCTTATACAGTGATAATTTTCCTGATAAAATCATAGATACCATTGAAATGATCAATGAGGTAAATAATACATATGGTTTCTTCAATGGAAAGGCTGACTTGATAAATAGTAAATTGCAACTATTTGGTGACCAGTGCCCTCCCCTTATCCCTAAGATATATGATGAAGCTGGAATTATGAAGCCACAATCTGATTGGACAAATGGATTTGATGGAATATTTAAAAATGAGGAGATAAAGAAGTGCCTGGAGAAGGATGTAAATGTTGAATACTGCAATGAACTCATTGACAACCTCTTCAAGGTTGAGAGAGATATGGCAAATTTTGTTTCAAAAGCCAGAACAACCATTGATGCCAGGTGGATAGAGGTTGTTGCCAAACTGGAACAAGAAAATACCTTTGATTGGCCCACCACCAAAGAGGTAAATAGGTGGGAAGCAAAAGTGAAAGGATGAAGAGGATATTGTCAAACTGCAACAACAAACCTTGTTCAGTCTTTGCCAACTTTTACCACCTGCTTTATGTTACATCTTTTATTTTTATGTTAACTGCAAAATTGTTGTTGAAAAAGATTTTGTAAATATTTCCCATGTAGTTTGTAGCTTGTTGCATCCTTAGTTATAAAAGGATTCCAAGACTACTGGGAAAGGAGATAGCCATTCTTCATTTGGAAGTACAAGTTTAAATGTAAAAACTCTAGTTTAAGACCAATACATTTTTAGGGTTTTGAAATTATTGTTGAATGTATTAGCAATTCTGATTATAAATACAAAATGAAATCCATCAATAGTTTCTGAAATATATGATGAGTATTTTGTCTTCGTTATGGTTTTATAAATTTTATGTAAATTGAATGCTCAAGGAACGTTCAATTTATGCATCTGTTAGGTAGATTTTGAAATAGTTTTAGGGTTCTTTCAAGGAAAGATTAAAATTGCCTTAGGATTATTTTCAGTAAGATTCATGGTTTATAATGAATTTGATGAATTAATTTGTAATATGTATAAGGATAGATATATAAGGTATACCTATGTTTATATCAGATTATGTAGTTGTCTTAAATCTCTGTTCATAAGCAAAAAGGGTGAAGTTATGCAACAATGACTCCATACCCTAGGATTAAGCACTGGTCTATTGTCCATTAAATTAGGTGACTATCACTATTAAAATTGATCTTTACCTTTATGTTTGGTATGTTCAATAAATATTACAGTGGTCAATCCCTGTAATTCCATTCATATTCTACTGGAATGATTTAGTGATTTGATTGTTCTAAGTTGGAAGGGTAATCCCTCCCGATTTTATGGAGCTCAAAGTGCAGAGGGTCTAAAAACCCATTTCTGTCATTCTGTATCTTGCTTGGTTAGTGTCTGGGATAAATAGAGCAAGCTCTTTGAGAGTACTTTTTATGTTAGCAAGAAAAGGAACTAACAGAAAATGGTGACTCTACTGGGGACTTCTATCAAGGAATGAATGAAAGGTTAGTCTGAAGATAATATTCCATATATATAGATTCCTTGAAGTTTGGGTTTTGAAATCACAAGTTGTGTATTGCACTTTATTGAATCATATCCTCAAATATCATTGTCAAGGTGAATTTTCATTATTTTATTCCCAAAGGTTTTTGGGTGGCGACTCTGAGTTATTGGTTATAGTGTTTCTAACGGGAACATTAGCAGATCAAGTGTGTGATATTTCATTTTGGACAAAATGAGGAATGCAAAAGCAAACACAAAAAATCACTCTCAAGCAACATCAGAGAGTGATGTTTCTAAAATTTATAGAAGGAACCATTCTAGGAAGGGAGAATCTTATAATAACACCTCTTAGAAGTCTAGATTTGTAGGCCCCGGTCATTCCTTAGGTACTATTCCTAAGAAATAAATAAATAAACCTCTGAATCATGAGTCTGACACTACTAGTTACTTTGAGGATATATTTAACCCTAGACCAAAGAATGTATATCAAGAAAAGGGTGAGACATCATCATATTTCAAGGGTATCCCTTATGAACAGGTTGAGGACCAAAAGGGAGATAACCTGATGAATATCTATGATTCTTCCAGTTCTGATATTGAGGGAGTCCTCAAAGATAATGACCTTTTGAAGAGGGAATTAGATGAACTCTTTCTTATCAAGAAGAAAAATGATGAGGCTAGAGAGGAACAAATTATAAATGCAATCACTGAGAGAGAAATTTTGAAAAAGCGGGTTTCCCAATTAAAATTGGTAGCTCAGGGTGCTAATGAGGGATTTAATAGTTTGAATAAAGAACTTTTTGGAGATGTAGACACCCTAAGAAAAGAATGCCAAGAAAGAGAACACCTGCTTAATAAAAGTGATCCCAGAGATACAGGCCCTATGGTGAGGCAAGTCATTAATTATGAAAGTCAAAAACCTCATAAGTCTCAGACACCTACACAAAATGTATCAACAGCTAATGTCACACAAATAGATGTTGATAAAGGAAAACAAAAGCTCGAGGGTATATCTCAAGATATGTTTTCACTAGATATGGAATTGGAAAGGGCCAGAAAGGCTAAGGATGATATTACAATGCAATTGGAAAAAGAAGAATTAGAAGTTGCTGCTGCAGAAATGAAATGAAGGATTTCCTTCTTGAGTTCCATGGCTAATCCCAATCTAACAAATAATATTACTACAGCTAGTCAAACTATGCTTGTATTTAATTCTAGTATTCAGGCCAATAATGCTTATACAAATACCTAGACATATGGTGCAGCTCAAGGAGTTGCATCATAGTCAGGAGTAAGTGGACTTAACAGAAATATTTTCCACCAAAATGTAGGTATCGTCCAAAACATTGGTAATATTGTCCAGAGTGTTGGCTAGAATATGGGCACTAATTTTCTAAGAAGACCTATTCATTTGTAGAGATATAGGCAATTGTTTTTTGATGGTATCCCTGGCCAACCAAACCCCATTCCTAATGAAGTCAGAGATAAAAATCCCCAAATTCAAGGGAAATAATGTCATAACTGGTGAAGAGCATCTAAAATTCTTGTCAGATACAATGAATGATTATGAGATTGGAGATGAGGATGCCGTTATGAAATTGTTTATGAAATCCCTAATTGAGGATGCAAGAGACTAGTACCGAGGTTTTCCTGATCATAGTATCTATTCTTGGGATGAATTTGTTAGAAGTTTCAAAGAACAGTATGGTGACAAAATAAATTCTAGTTTTATGTTAAATGAATTCAATAGTTTGAAAAAATTTACTAATGAAGGTATTGCTAAATTTAATGTAAGATTTCAAAAGGCTATGTATAAGTTGTTCGAAGTATTGATACTAGATGAAAATGTATGTGTCACCACCTACTATAATGCTTTAAATGAAAAGACTACTTACCTGCTCAGAGATAAAGATCCTCAGACTATGAGAGATGCATATAAATTAGCCATAAACATAGAAAGCAATAGAAGAGCTTCTGGCAAGCTTGGAAAATGGGATGACAGTAGACTCTGGAAAGAGTAAAAAACACAATAAAATAAAAATCCCAAGGAAGAAGATAAGATGGAAACATTGGTAAGTGTAGTGAAAGATCTTGCTGCTAAGGTAGACAAGAATGAGAAGGGGTTTCAAAATAATAGGCCACAATACCAAAGGAAAGATAAGCCCTACAGGTTGCAAGATTTCCCTATAAGACTCGGTGGAAAGATGGAAAACCTATGTCAGAAGAACAAACTGATCCTAAGAACAAAGACATCCCTGACCCATTGAAAAACAACAATGCACATAATGTGGAAAATGCTCCTTGGTGCATGGCCTGTAATATGCCTCATTCCCCTTATCAATATGCAGTAGCTTAGGGTATGGTGGAGCAACGTGAAAACATTGGAACACAAGAAAGCCAGAGTGAGAAAAGACCTGCAATAAACATGTGTGCACTTACTGTTGAAGATGAAAATGGTAGTTCAGAGGAAGAGCCACAAGATAACATTCCAATCATAGTAAATAATACAAGCACTAAGCTAGAACATTTTCAATTTGGAATGCCTAATGATGAGGAGATAAGATTTCTAACTATTGTTTTTGTGACACAGGCAATAAGTTCATATCAACTTAGGAATAGAAAGGTTGATCAAAGTGGGAAACAACTTGATTCACCTATCATCACAGAAGTCATAAGTGAGGAAACTACACAGGGAGAACTGAAGGACACTTTGGTCAAAGAAAATAAAGCTAGCCTCACTTAGGAATAAAAAAAAAGACAATTAAAGGATAATAAAGGTAAAATATCTTCTGACAATGTCATGAGTTTCCCAAATTTTGATATGAAGCAAGCCTTATCTTAGATGAAAGTCTCTGTCCCATTACTTGAGATGTTTAAAATCAAAGAGCATTGAGAAGTAGCCTTTTCATTGTTATCTGATTTTCCTGGTATACATGATTATGCTGCTCTGAATGGTGAATTAAAAGGGGAGAAAAAAGAAAAGGATGAAATCCTAATCTATCTACGAAATATAATTATCCAAGAACTAGATTAGATCGATCCTTTTTATGTAACACTCCTCACAAACAATATGTTATTAAAAAATTGCATGATGGACTCAGGAGTCATTGCTAATGTGATGACCTACACTGCCATGAAACAATTGGGTTTAGAAGTGGATACTACTGTTGGAAAATGTTATGCTATGGACATCAAGGAAGTACCTGTGGTAGGAACCCTACAAGGATTAGAGGTAAAACTTGCTACATACCCTGAGGTCACTTTTAAAATAGATGTGGTGGTTGTGGATTCACCACCTCATTATGTGATGCTTTTATCAAGACAGTGTGTGGTAGCCATTGGAGGACATGTGCAATTGGATTTATCTTTTGCTACTATTTTTGTGAATGGAAAAGAAGCAAAACTATTGAGGGAGCACATATCTCCTATTTATGTTGAAAACAATGAACCAAACATGTTGAATTTCTTTGTGGATGTAGATATGCATAATTTCAAGGTTGAAAAGATTCAACCACAATTGAAAAACACAGATCCCATAGTGGAAGAATTAGAACTGCAACAGCTTGGACTCTGACAGATGTATTTTGAGGGAGCATGTTCTAGAGAAGGGTTAGGAGATGGTGTATTATTTGTCTCTCCATCAAGTATTACTTTCAAATACTCATTCATGATGTCCTTTCAATGTACAAACAATACAACTGAGTATGAGGCATTGTTACTGAGATTAGAAATAGCAATCAAGCATGGCATTAAGTTATTAAGAGTTTTTGGTGATTCAGAGGTAGCTATTTCCCAAATTAGATCAATATATGCTGCTAAAAATGATAGGTTAAAACAATATAAGCATGTTGTATGGGATAGCATTGAATTTTTTGATGCATTTTCCATCAATTGGATAGAAAGATCTAAGAACATCATGGCAGCTTTTTTAGCTAATGTGGCCCTGAAAAATGATTATCTAATGCTAGCAGGAGTATCTATTGTGGAAACTAAAACCAGGCCTGCCATTCCTGATAATGTATATAATTGGAAAGTCTTTGAAAGTGATGAGGATATTCTTAATTTTATTCAATGTGTGGATAATTATGAAGGGTAAATCATTGACTGTAATAATTTGATAGAGATTATTGATGGGAAAGAAACTATATTTGGCAATAAAATTCTACAGTTACAGACAAATGAAATCCCCAAAGGACTAACTCAATTGGAGGGATTATTTACCGACAATGATATTCATATGTGTCAAAAATCCACAATCAGAGTGTGATCCTAGGATTGTATATATTGGAAAGAAATTGGCTCCTCATGTGAGGACAAATTTGATTAGCTTGTTGAAAAGATTCAAACATGTTTTTTCTTGGTCTTATGAAGACCTTAAGGCTTATAGGGAAGATCTCTTTCAACATGAAATCTCATTAAAAGATGATACTAAGCCTTTTAGAAAAAAATAGAGGCCAATCAATCCTTTGCTAGCCCCCAAAATGTAGCAAGAATTGGCAAAACTCAGAGAGGCTGGGATAATAAAACCAATCAGGCATTCTTCTTGGGTGTCTAATTTAGTCCCTGTCAGAAAGAAAAATGGAGATATCAGGCTATGTGTTGATTTCAAGAACCTTAATGTGGATTCATTAAAAGATAATTATTCTTTACCAAACATGGAGGCAATGCTATAAAGGGTTACTGGCTGTGATTTTCTATCTATGATGGATAGTTTTTCTGGTTATAACAAGGTGTGTGTTCAAGAATCTAAACAATTCAAGACAACTTTCACTACCCCATGGGGTACATATGTCTATGTGAGAATGCCATTTGGCCTGAGAAATGCAGGAGCTACTTTCCAAAGAGCCATGGATGTGACTTTTAAGGAGTTTGTAAATATAATTATGGTGGTGTATCAAGATGATCTTACTGCATATTCCCAAAAGGCTGAGGATCATTGTAAGCATTTGGAAAATATTTTTACTAAAGCCTTAGAGTATGGGATTTCTTTAAATCCAAAGAAGTGTCATTTTGTTGTGAAAGAAGGTAAATTATTGGGGCATATAGTATCTAAAGAAGGTGTCAGGATTGATCCTAAGAGAGTAGAAGCCATCAACAAGCTCTTGTCCCCAAAAAATATCAAAGGTTTTCAGTCTTTTTTGGGAAAAGTAAATTTTGTGAGGAGATTCATTGCAAACTTTGCTGAGATAGTCAAGCCCATTATTAAATTGCTAAAGAAAAATGCTAAGTTTGAATGGGGTAAGGATGCTCATTTAGCTTTTGATGAGATAAAAGTAGCTATTCAGTGAGCACCTGTATTAAGATCTCTAGATTATGAAAAGCCTTTTTCTATATTTTCTTTTGCTTCATTCCATACAATTGCTTCAGTGCTTTTGCAGAATGATGACGAAGGTTTCATCATCCCATAGAATTTTTTAGTAAGTCTCTACAAGAAGAAGAACTTAATAATGAGATAATGGAGAAACAAGCATATGCATTGGTCAAAGTAGTCAAAGTTTTCAGACCTTATTTAGTTTGTGCAAAGATAATTGCTTATGTGCCACATGCTACAGAGACCAGTGAGTGAGTGATTAATACATTGTGAAGGTATGATGAAGACACTCACTCATTTGCAAAGGATTCATCCATAAATAATTCTCAGCAGTGAGTATGTGACTATAATCAAAAAGGGTTGTCACTCACTCGCTAATGCTTATGAACTAGAATATCTTGTAGCGCGAGTGAGAGACTAAGTAAAAGTGCACAAGAAAATAGTCATTGCTCACCCATAGAGGTATAAAGACAAATCAAAAAGCCATGGCAACTGTGCAACCAGAAAGTAATGTATGATTGTTTTGAAAAACCACTCACTCGCTCAAGAGAAAAGAATGATAAGTAGAGGTCAGCGAGTGTGCGACTGAGAAGTGACTAAGTAATAAATATTATATCGCTCACTCGCAGGGTTTCAGTGAAAGTAAAGTTTTGAATGGTGAGTCTGGGACTGATAAAAGGAGAAGTAATGCCTCTCACTTGCTCAAGTATAAATATAAAGCATAAAGAGATAGTGACCGCACGATTATAGAATGATAAATTTTCTAGTTAGGTCATCGCCTAGTCGCGGAGCATATGAACCAAAGCAAAGACAGATCACGAGTGTGCGACTACTTAAAAGGAAAGGTCTTGTCACTCACTTGAAAGGACAAATTTGAATATAAGTAAGGTACAACAAGTTAGCGACAAGTTGACATGTGGCTCATTTCAGGCTTACGAGTGCAAAAAAAGAAAAAGTGTGTACTCTTTTCCAGCAGGGATCATACAGTGTGAATTAATGGAAGAATTAGTTATAGAGAGATGATTGCATGACACTGCAAGTGTGATAATTTGGTATTCAAGTGGACAAGATGCCAATTTGATGGCTATAAAGATGAATGGTTGAGCTTGATTATGTACAACTCTCATTTACGCTTTGAAGGTTTTTGTTGTGAAATCAATAGAGCTTGTTCTTCTGAGAGTGAAATTTAAAAAGGAAAGATGAGTCAAGCTACCACTAGCGGTGCCTCACAGGGGTCTGAGAAGAAGAAGGTTGCAATAAAGAAATACATAGAAGAATTTGTTGATTTGTTGCCCGGGACATCAAATGCAAACAGTGCTAACTAGGTTGAGTGGAAAGACAGATGGTGTAAATGCCAAAACCCGGTCACTCCAAACTTCTCTGGTAATACTATGTTCCATTATTTTAAGAATAATAGGATTAAAATAGTACCTATTTACAATCCCTGGGAGTTAAATATGGAAAAATTGATTGTTCCTGACATATATGTGGATATACGGTTAATCAGGGAACTTGCTAAGAATTATTGCCCAGTAGCTAGGGTAATCAGAAAGAAAAACAAAGAAACCTTAGTATCCATAGATAGGAGATTAGTAGCAGAAGTTTTTGGGATCACTAGTGCATTATGCATAGAGATTGAGCTGGAAAAAATTCAGCAGATTACAAGAAAAGGGAGAAATTAATCAAAAAGTTTGATATGCCCAGATATATGCCCAGGGTGGATAGGATTTTAGTAAAGGTCCCAGAGAACCTCAAACCACCTTTTGACTTGTCCCTCTTTCACCACTCTATAAAATGCATAGTTTATGGCCTAACTAGAGTATTAGGTTTTGATGGAGATTCAACAATACCCCAGGATGTGCTCATGATGGCCATGAATATCTAGCACCTGAAAGTCAACACTGATTATGATTATGTGGGATACATAGTTGAAGCTATACATGCTGCAATGGTAGAGATTCAGTCAGATGCCTCTATACCAACTTTTAAGCATTATTCCTATTTAATGTGTATGATTCTATATTTTAATAGGGAGTCCATGGACAAAGAGCTTGAATTGTTCATTTCAGAGTATGGTATCAATGCGCCAATCCAAAGATGGACACAAGTATGGGATAGTTCATCAGTAAATTCATCTTTTGTATGTTTTTGTAATTGGATTGTGGATCCAATTTTTGACTTACTAGGAACTGATAGGCAGAGATTTCCAAATGAGGTCAGATGAGTCTTAAGACCTTGGCAATTTGTTCCAAATTGGCCAATTACTCACAACTAGAGTATTTTTTCTACTTTGATCATATTAATATCATAAAGGTATATGGTTGTACACAACCACCTCACATTCTCCCCAAGTTTGTCCCTCTTAGGGTTGCTTTCTTAGAGTTTATTTGGCAGATTTCTTGGGTTCACAAAGAATTTTTGGAAGGGCACAGGAAGGGTACTTTTGTACCTACGCTATGGGTTGGTTTTGATTTCTCTATTGGGAAGAGATTTTTTTATCTAATCAACAATTTCCTAAAGCAATACAGAATGTCTCCAGCAATTGCTAGGTTCTATGATCTAGAACAGTTTGTAAAAATAGCTCTAAAATCTATGACCCCTTGGCAAAAAATTAGAGATCATGAGCCACTAGATAATGAAGACATTGTGAGAAACAAATTGGATAGACATGAAATCTAGGAAAGAAGAAGGAAATGGGATAACCTTCTCAGGGCAGAAACTGACTGGAAAGAATCAGATAAGACTTTTTTTGGTTTTTTCCCTGACCTCCCATATTTACAAAGAATGGAGGAGATGCTCAAGTCTTATGATACATTAATGTCACAAGTGCCACAGTTCAGTGTCAAAGATGTACAATCCTAAGGATCCCTTATTCTTGTTGCACTACATGACCAGGAACACCAAGAACAATAACAGGAAAATTAAGAACAATAGGAATAATTTCACCAAGAAGAAGAAGAAATGGGTGAAGAAGCTACCTCTGTTAGAGAGCCACCCAAGAAAAAGAAAAAAACAAAGCACAAGAAGGGGCAGGACAGGAAGAAGATGGCCAAGGCTATAATAAAAAAGCATGGTAAATATTTTAGGAGGCTCAAAAGAAAAATGCAAAAGGAACCCCTGGTTGAAGGTCAAGGAGATAATCAAATGGTATTATTCAGATAAATTGATGAAAGAGTAATGATGGCAAGTGAATTCATGAAAGATGATGAATTCATAAAATCTAATGAATTCAAGTCCTTCTTAATCAAAATGAACCAGAAGGATCTAAGGCATAACCTGATCAAGGGAGAAGGTCAGGAAGACAAAAATGAGGAAATTTTGAAGACACTCCAAGATTATGATCCTGAGAGTGAACTGATTACTGTGGAGCACGCCAGATTGTTGGTACAAAATAGTGGAATACTGTTATGTCCAAATTGGGACTTATATTCCACTTTCATCATTGACCAGATCAAGAGGCAAGAGGACCCCTTGATGAAAATAGAGTTTGAAATTGATGAGGTGTTGAAAGGATCATGGTTTGATCCTAAATCTAAGACTTTAGCTATCTGGTCATTGGCCCCTGCTACACAAAAGCCTCTGGTAATGACCATAAGAGAGGAAAAAAGAGTAGACAGGATGATTTGGAATCTACAAAACACTACTAACATTGAGACAGCTTAGTTGATGACTCAAGTATCATTCATGAACCTGGCAAAGGTTGATGATTTGTCAAAAAGGTATGAAACAACTTTTGGCGAGATTAAAGCATTGGCAAAGAAGCATGAGGAAACTATGATTCACAATCACACCTTAGAGGAAAAAATTGCCAAATTAAAGGAGGAATTAGTGAAGAGTAAGAAAGAGAAAGCTCCAACCCCTCAAGAAATACCAAGAATTGATATAGCTCCTGCCACTGAGACAAAAGAAGATTCAACAATGGCAGAAGGCAAGTCCAAGGAATTGTCACAAGGACAAAGCATAAATATAATGTCTATCATTTTACTCGTATTTCAACATCAAATTGATGTTCTAAAGCAAAAGACTGATATAATATATACATTGTATGGTTCACTACAAGAAGCATCCAGGGTAGCTATTGAAGCCATGAAATTATTAGAGCCCACATTCAAGACTTGGTCAGGAAGAGATAGGATGATGGATAAACTAAAAACAATCATGTTATACAGGGATGATTTTCCTGATATAATCACAGGTACCATTGAAATGATCAATGAGGTAAATAATACATATGGTTTCTTCAATGGCAAGGCTGACTTGATAAATAGTAAATTGCAACTATTTGGTGACCAGTGCCCTCCCCTGATCCCTAAGATATATGATGAAGCTGGCATTCTAAAGCCACAATCTGATTGGACAAATGGATTTGATAGAATATTTAAAAATGAGGAGATAAAGAAGCACCTGGAGAAGGATGTAAATACTGAATATTGCAATGAACTCATTGACAACCTCTTCAAGGTTGAGAGAGATATGGCAAATTTTGTTTCAGAAGCCAGAACAACCATTGATGCCAGGTGGACAGAGGCTGTTGCCAAACTGGAACAAGAAAATACCTTTGATTGGCCCACTGCCAAAGAGGTAAATAGGTGGGAAGTGAAACTAAAAGGATGAAGAGGATATTGTCAAACTGCAACAACAAACCTTGTTCAGACTTTGCCAACTTTTACCACCTATTTTCAGTTACAACTTTTGTTTTTATGTTAACTGCAAAATTATTGTTGAAAAAGATTTTGTAAATATTTCCCATGTAGTCTGTAGCTTGTTGCATCCTTAGTTATAAAATGATTCCAAGACTACTGGGAAAGGAGATAGCCATTTTTCATTTGGAAGTACAAGTTTAAATGTAAAAACTCTAGTTTAAGACCAATATATTTTTAGGGTTTTGAAATTATTGTTGAATGCATTAGCAATTCTGATTATGAATACAAAATGAAATCCATCAATAGTTTCTAAAACATATGATGAGTATTTTGTCTTCGTTATGGTTTTCTAAATTTTATGTAAATTGAATGTTCAAGGAACATTCAATTTATGCATCTGTTAGGTAGATTTTGAAATAGTTTTAGGGTTCTTTCAAGGATAGATTAAAATTGCCTAGGGATTATTTTCAATAAGATTCATGGTTTATAATGAATTTGATGAATTAATTTGTTATATGTATAAGGATAGATATATAAGGTATACCTATGTTTATATCAGATTTTGTAGTTGTCTTAATTTTTTGTTCATAAGAAAAAAGGGTGAAGCTATGCAACAGTGACTCCATACCCTAGGATTAACCACTGGTTTGTTGTCCATTGAATTAGGTGACTATCACTTTTAAAATTGATCTTTATCTTTATCTTTATGTTTGGTCTATTCAATAAATATTACAGTGGTAAATCCCTATAATTTAATTCATATTCTACTGGAATGATTTAGTGATTTGATTGTTCTGAGTTGGAAGGGTAATCTCACCCAAGTTTATGGAGCTCAAAGTGTAGAGGGTCTAAAAACCCTATTTCTGTCATTTTGTATCTTGCTTGGTTAGTTTCTGGGATAAATAGAGCAAGCTCTTTGAGAGTACTTTTTATGTCAGCAACAAAAGGAACTAATAGGTTCAGCATGAACAACCTCTGGGATCTCTTGCAGCTTTTGAGTTAAATCTGCAATTATCTTCTCCATAGCACTGATCTTTATTAAACCCAACTCTCTATCCTTTGCAATGAGGTTTGTTTCATTAAACAACTTCTGATACATGTTAGAAATTTGCACAACCTTTGCTTCATTAAAATGAGCAAAGTGAGTTAGGGCCTGTGAAATTTCTAGATCCCCTGTGTTGTGCACAGACCAGATTATTTTATCTCCTTCCATCTTCTCTTGTACATTGATCAATGATGGATTCTAGTTTTTGGGAGCTAGAGCCCACATAGCTAGGGTCTAAGATTGTGCATTGTAGCCACACCCTTTGATCATCTCCCCTACTTGTGTCTCTATTGAGAACTTGATGTCTGGCTACCTTCTGATTTGGTCTATAATGAAGGTTGAAGCCAGGTCCCATCCCTCTACCAATAACATGCACTTGACTTCACCAGCTGTCTGGCCTCGTCAAGGGTCATATTCTTAGATTCTGGATCATATTCCTAGAGAGCCTGTAAGACTTCTCCTCCATCCAATTTCAATTGTGCCCCCACTTTTTGTGGTTTGGCCCATATAAGGAAGTCTTTGGTCTTTATAAATTCATCATCCTTTAAGAATACCTCTTGTTGCAACTCCCTTTCATCCTAACACAATAAGAGAGGCATCTCAACATTGTCATCTGTATCTTCTCTTTTCTTCTTGCCCTCTCTTACGACCTTCCTCAATTAGTGATCATAGGCACTTGTCCATGTGAATAGGGCACTCACTTTTTCCTTTTTCTTCTTATGTGTCTTGACAATAGAGGGTTCCCCTGCTTCCACCTTTTTCTTTTTATGTGGAGGTTCAACAACTACCTCAGCCTCATGTCCCTGTTTTAGGTCAATTATATTTTTTACAGTCTGAGGTGGCTGATCCTGAGGTGCTGGGATGTGTACAGAGTAACTACTACTATATTCTGAGGATGGTTGTTTGTTAGGACCTCTTTCCTTATCCTCAATTTTCTCTTCAATCTGATTACAAAGTGTACCATATGATTCAATCATCTTATCTAATCTCTGTAGATAAGGAAAAATAGGGAAATATACTCTAAATGGGATCCCTTTCTTTTTGAGTTGTTGCTCCAAATCCATCAATTATTGATACTTTGTAGTCTTTTCTGAAATTTCATCCTCTTCAAGGATGTTCCTAATCAGGTCCTCTTCCTCACATGGCTAATGTTCTTTAGTAATTGGAATGGTGGGTCTCAGAAGTTTCTTGGCACTTTTTATGAAACCTTCTATATCAATGTATCTATACAAGGAAACATCCATTTTGTAATGTCTCAACCATCCATTAATAGCATCATAATCCCTCTTACCTATTGTAAAATCAGAAGCTATAAACTAGCTTGGAGTGAATGTTCCTTTCCTATGTGGAGCCAAATGCTCCCTATCTGTCAGCATGAGCTGTCATATAAACTCCATGATAGCAATTCTAAGTGGAACTCTATATGGAAAAATGTGTGGTGGTTGAGAGCAACCATATACTCTAATTAAAGTAAAATTTTGATGATAATAGAAATCACCCCAATTGTGGTCTCCATTCCATTTATCCACAAACTTGCAGGGCCTTGGGAGTTGTAACACTTTGATTGGAAGCCTAGTCATATCGACTCCGAAATTGCTCAATAAGGGGTATACTACCCAGTTCTCAAATGCACAGAACTCATTCTATTTGGATGTGTAATTACATACCCTTAACCAAAGTTGCACAAGTTTTGATTGACCATGATAAAATCTTCTAAACTACAGATTGTGCTGACCCATGATATTAAAATTGCAAAACATAATCAAATGCATGAGCAATGGATATTGCAGGAATTTAGGGCTTCCTACCTTACTCTAGAAATCCAAGAATCCCTGGTGCACTTTATCAATTACATATTGAATGTAATCATAGTCAGTACCAAAGTAGGGACTTTGCAAGTCCAGAATTATCATCAGCGTATCAGATGATACTCTCTCTCTCTTCCACTATCCACCCCTAAGACTTTACACAGGGCATAAGAAATGTATTTCATATAGAATGTCAGGTCTTTGTAAAAATATGGTGCATTATCACTAGGAATAGGGTCTATATAGTTCTGGGTTCCTTTTGTCACATGGGCCTAAATCAGTTTGGACACAATGCCGGACTCCTTAGTATATCTAGTAGCTAGGGCTTTCAGATTGATCTCTGTGGTGCAGGGGTTATACATATTAAATGCTTTCATGAATGACTCCCTATTAAGGGTTACTAGAATTGTTCCATCATCTTTCTTAATGGACTTTGAAATGGTTTCATACCTACTGGCTAGTTCCAATATCAAATCAACATCTACAAATACATCAGGAACTACTAGTTTTCCTTACCCAGACATCTAAGGGTTTGACACAGGCACAAGACCTTCACTATTCTTATGGAAGTAGTTAAATAAGTGATAACCTGAATAGTTAGGTGTCTTTGCATCCCTAACATAAGAAAAATTGTCACCAAGGTACTCGTCGTTTACCTTTTTCCTTGATTGGAGCCTAGAAGCAGTTGTATGAACTCCTCTGAGTAATTCCTCTTTCCTTTCAAATAATCATCATCATTCCACTCTTCCCGCTAGTTGCAGAAACACTCACTTCTCTACTCATATTGTCTATTTTGAATTACAACTGATCAAATCTTCTTTCTTTACTCTACAAATTCTGGATAGCTCAGTTCTCTTGAAAACACTTATCACTTATGCAAATTTTTCTCTGAAAATTGAAGCTCTTGGTGAAATGAAGTGATCAATGGTAATGCCTACTTATTCAGAGAAATCAATGCACCAATCTCATTTTGAAATCATGGATTTTCAATTCAGTCACTTCTGTCATTACTTCTACGTGTTGTGATATCAATTTTCCTTTCTAGCCGTGGCATTTGAAACTGACAGATGATCAATTTTGAATGATTTCTTTTTCAATTAAAACTTATTATATTCAAAATTAGATCAAGATATGATATTATTGGCTTATTTATAACAGCTTAGCAACTATTTATACATGATTTCATAATCTCTATGCTCTGATTGACTGACAACTATACAACACGGTGTGGAAGAAAACCTTATATTTTACCTCACTCTTACTCTAATTTCCTTCAGCAACTGCGTAACTGTATGATCTCTTTGTTGCTGAGATTTATCTTTAACTCTATTTCTTTTCTAAGACTTAACGATCACCACACGATCAAAATTCATCTCTTAATCGATGATTGAATTCTCTTAACTCACATTCCTTTTGAGACTCTGCGACTAAGGCTTTGAATAACTCTTACTTAAACTTTTACTTCCTTTTAGAGACTACGCGACTGTGTGAATTCAAAGTCGCTTTAAGATTTCACTAACTTTGAGTTTCTTTCATGATTACGTGACCATCACTAGATCTCCTTCTAATCAAATAGTTCATGCATAATCTCATATCCATTTTATACTTTCTCTTTTTAATCTGAGACTTTGTGACTACCCTTTGATCAACTTTTAATCCAATGGTTCACGTACAATCTCCTTAGCTTTTCTCTTCACTGTAGTTTACTCTAAGACTTCACAACTTAAGCTATCTCCAAGTTGTGCAAAGAATTTCTTAACCTCTGGTTTGTATTGAGATTTAATGACTAACTCAGATCTCTGAAAAACTTAGACACGTGTTCAAATCTAAATCATCATTGCTGAATTGCTAAATCTTTTTTGACTTGCTGACTTTCAAAAGTGACTTCACACTATCCATTAAATCTTTTCTGTTTCACGGCTCAGATCTTCTCACTTCAAACTTCATTTAAGATTTACTCAACTCTTATTCAACCATAGGTCTTATCAAGATTTCATGACTCACTAAAACTTGTTATCACTGAAAGAATTATCTAACTCAGGGTTTCTTTTGAGATTGAACGCTAGCCTTTAGATCTTGATTTAATCTAATGATAGTCACTATACCTCTTAATCTTTCATCCATCTGAACTTTCATCTTGTGACTTCATGCTGGCCACAAGATCAACTTTACATTTGACGGTAGTCACTTTATCTCACAGCTTTAATCTTAACATTTGCTTTCAAAAGAGATCTCACAACTGCAGGCTTTTAACTCATCTCTTAACCTTGGTTTATTTGTGAGACACCACAACTAAATGAATTTGAATTCACTTTAAGATTTCTTAACTAAATATTTTACTTTGAGACTTCACGACCACTGTAAAATTATCTCTCAGATCAACGGTTATCGCTTAATATCATATCTTTTGACTTAAATCTTATTTTCTTTCGCGATTACGTGACTGCATTAAACTTCAACTCAGCTTCTAAACTCTAATTAGCTTTTGAGACTACATGACTGATTGATCTCAAAGTCACCAAAGGATTTCATTAACTCTGGGGTTTTTAAAGAGACTTTCCGCCAACCACAGGATCATGATCTTCATCAACGGCCCGCATGAAATATCATTAGCACTGGAAGCATATTCTTTTCTTATGGAGATAACACAACTAAAGCATTTTGCTAAGTCTTGAAGAGAAATGGAATATTCTCAAGGCTTAAAAAGACATCACGACCAACATGTAAAATATGAAAATAAGCACATGACTTAAGTGACTTGGTCTTTTTTTATAAAGTAACTGCAAAATAGATGCAATTTTGAAGAACTAGGGTTTTCTCTTGGATATGCATGAAAATTTGACCGAGGACTTAGGGTTTTACATACTTTTCTCATTTTAAAAGCTTGGAGACCATTATTTGCAGAAGGATTTTGATAGCATTGGGCAAAAATTAGACATTTATGTAGGAAACTGACTGAGAACTCAAAAATTTTACTAGCAAGCTTCAAAACTGGAAATACAACCAACACCATGCTTGTATGTAACTAGAAAATTTCACACCTAAAACTAGGTGTGTCCCTTCAATAGTTGAATAGATTTTAACTCTTGTATTTGATTAAAATTCATCATTCCTTGCTAGATTTACCTGATCACGATAGGTGGCTTCCTCATCTATGCTAGATGACCCTGTCCTATAAAATGTGTGCTCCTGATGGCAACAATCTGAGATGGTTTTCTTTTATGAGAGAGACATATCTTCAGAATAGGCAACATAGATGGTCAATTAGAACACTAATTTATGACCAGATAAATCCTTTGATGGCATATTGGGCTCAACCCTTGTGAGAGCCACATTTTACCCCACATGCTCAACCTTTTGACAATGATGAACCTATACCTGCACATAACACAAACATTGTTAATAACAAAACATTGATTCAATTTATGATCTTTCTGTTATGATTTTCAAGATGCATGGTAGGCAATAATAAGAATATGTTGTAGGATCCTTCATTGCTCAGTTCTTTGAATTGAATCCTCTCTTATTAACTTATTTTATCGGTGTTCAATAGGGAAGCGAGACTAGGTCTCTCCTCCAACACAACAGACCTCCATTACCAGGCAATGGGGGATCTTACTCTTATCTTTATTTCTTGCACTTCTATTAATTTTGAAATGTACTTTAAATTTATAATTTTCAGAGTAACCACTTCTTGTGTGGACCACCTTTAAATGTTGTACTATTCATTGAATGAGCAAGGTCTCTTCTCAAAATTGTAATAAAAATGGAATTGGTTTAAACCTTTTGCTTTCTCTTTTAAAGAACATGGACTTTATTAGATTTGAACTTTGCATCTCTGATTTTGATAACTTAGAACAATAAAATGCAACTTTTATAAAATTTCAATCTAGTTTAGAATTGCATAAGCAACTTAAAACTGAGAAAAATCCTAATAAATGAATGCAATCAGTCAAAAACAGACAACTTTGGTAACAAAATGAACTTTCTTCACAAGAAAAAATACGGTTGATAACAACCCTACCAATTAGAACAAATGTAGTGAAAATTGGTAACAATTGTGTGATCTTTGATTGTTTTAATCTTGTGTAGTGAATATATGCATTCCTTGCAAGGTTTATTTCAATTTCTTGCCTTCATATTAGATTGAGGTTGATAGATATTTGGGTAGTGTAGTTATATGATTCTATTGAATTCAAGTGCAGTTTCAGGCAGGACGATATCAAAACATTCAATTTGTTGCATCACCCCTTTCCCCTTTCATGCAATGTTTTCTTCCCTTTTCCCTCCAAGTCATTAGATTCTAGGTGCATCTTGATTGTAAAAGAAGTTGACCTTCTCTAGAGATTCAATCTCATTGATCAAGTCTCACATTGAGAGATTGTTTCCATATTTCACAAGGTCTCTTAGGTCACTAGCCACCACCTAAGCTCAGGTGCAGAGTTTTGTGACAATGGTAAGGAATTTCCCTTCTTTCCCTAATGCACAATCAGAAGGAATATGACTCAATAGGCTCGAGTGAGGCTTAATCACTAAATGAGTGCAATAATGAATTTGGTTAAGTTGTATTTTAGGGGAAATGATGGGACAATGAAAGATAGAAGGCCAAATAATAAAATATGACAAGTTACAGAAAATCTAGGTTGACGAAAAGCAGATAGACACCTGTAATGACCTGAAATAAAAACTAGAGGGTTGTACTGGCCTATAGTCTAAATTTGGAGCAAATTTGGTAGGTAAAAAATGTTGTGGGCATTATGTTCCCAAGTACATATCACTTGGGGAACTATATACCCAGTGGTTTTGCTTGAAACTTTCATAGTCGATCCGACAAGTCCTGCATTTTTTGAATTAAGTCCCAAAATATCTGGCACCTATTCCTGCACACATAAACATGGGAAAAGGGTTGTGGAAAGGGTTTTGCCTTTATCAAACCCCTATTTATGAATCAACCTTGAAAATGAAATGAAATTTCATAAAGGAAAGTATGTAAATGCTAAGGTAAATGTTAGATCTACCTTGTATATACCTTCATGAACATATATTGAGATCACACATATTCATGAAGATGATTATATGTTTCTTGAATTGTAGTATTAGAATCTTTAAATGTAGGAAGGAATCAAGGATTCCTTTCACAAATGCATGGATATATGAATGCCACTTCAAGATCTTCAATGTTGTTATGCTTGATAACTCTTTCCTTGAAGAATGAAAGAAGGAAATGCTTGTAGATGGACAAAATGATCTTCTTTCTTAATTGAGAACTCCTCTGCTTGGCCTTCATGGGAGAGAAGCTTTCTACAATGGAGAAGATTTCCTCTGAAGATGCCTTGGATGCTTGAGAATGCTTGAAACTTGAATGCTTGCATTTAAATCTTGAGAGTGTGTAAGAAATCTTGATCATGGTTACCAAAATGAGGAGAGATAGACTAATTATATACCTCTCACAAAATTTTGGGATTCAACAATTGAAAGAGGCCGAAATGAGATCTAATTTCTCACTAAATTTTTGCATCATACCACCAAATTAAATTTTGGCTCAAAATTTAGGGTATACAACACCTAGGGCATTGTACACAAAGGAAACCAGACCTAAATTAAAATGGGGAGTCAAGAATGAAGAGAAGATGCCAGAATAAGTAGAGATGGGTAGTTGGATCAAGCATAATGGACATAAAATCTCAAAATCACCAAAATGACACCTAAAAAAGCATATAATTGTAGGTGCTAACTTTTTAGGATGGTACACAACTTGGTGGAGTAAAAATGATAGGAGATATTATTGGCAGTGGGCCAGCGTCCCTCGTGGGATTTGCGACATGGTTTAATAGTGTCCTATGGATTCTATAAGTATAGTGTTTGTATTAGGCATTAACAAGTCAATCTTTTGGTGCAACAACAACCCTATCTCCTAACAAGTGGTATAAGAGCTTGGTCACAGGTTTGAATCACGCAAGCTACAATGAGTGACATTGGGAGGGGGATTCTTGGCAGTGGGCTAGTGTTTGTCACAGGATTCTTGACATAGTTTAACAACCTCCTATGTATTCTATAAGTCTAGTGGTTGTATCGAGCATTAACAAGTCAATATTTTGGTGTAACAACAACCCTAGCTCCTAACAGATATATAGTCATCATGACCGTCTTATGACAAGGAAAAAATTGAAGAAGCATTGTGTCATGTCCCCTTTCTAGAGTGGACATCAAAGATGGAGGAGTTGGCCTATCATTGGAGTCTTGTAGGCTGGCAGAGGTGATTAGAGACTCATTCAAGTTATTCTGTGTTTAGATTTGGTGTTGCAGGCAGTAGCAGACTAGTTGGAAGCAGTTCCTTAATTTTTGGAGGCAGTTCCTATTTTTTAGGAGGGGGATTCCTAATTTTTAGGAGGTGGTGTCAGCTTCTAGAGTTGAGGTTCTATAAGGTCATCCCTCAGTTTCAGTTTCAGGAGATTTGGGTGTGTTTCCTAGTTTCTAGGAGCATCCCTAGATTTTAGCGATAAGACTGCCAGTTGTCCCAGGTTGTCCGACATTAGTCACAGGCAGGTGACATATTCAGTTTCAATATTTTGAGGTGTTTCGGGTGTTCTATGGCTATTTGGAATATATTTTAATATATTTAAATAATTTCCTAAGTTAGCATTTTAATATTTTAAATAAGGCTATGTAAATAGCCATTTTGGAGTAATAAGGGGTTTTTTGGCTTCATCTGGCTTGATATGCCTATGTGTTATAGCTCATTGGAAAGGTCTCAAAATTTTCTACATGATTTTCACCTTCCAGAGTCTTTTGGTGCTTGGAACTATTTAATTATAATAAAGTGACATTTTCTCTATAATTTGGACGCCATAATTGAGAAATATCATTTAATTATAAAGTGCACTCTTAATTATCTTTTAGGGTTTGAATTTCAAAGGAAAGGAGATATAAGGAGATGGAAACCTAATTGGTGGCATCTTTTTACACATTTGAAACTTGTTTTTGGAAAATTTTCTCTGGTAGAGTGATTCTTCTTCTAGGACGCAAACCCTAGGTTTGGGACTGGCTGGGATGTAGCCCTCAGCAGTTGTTGTAAGTAGATTCAATAGGCTTTGTGTATTGTTTGTTAGAGATAGGGGTGTCATACCATGTTGAGGATTCAGAGTGCATATAGAGGGTTTCAACAGAGAGGTTGGATTTGTCTAGCTACGATGTGATTATTGCAGCATAGGGTCACCATTTGCAGCTTGGGCACTATACAATGGCTATGGTAAATGCTTGTATCCACTCATAGCTGGTATTCTTGGTTCATGGCCTCCATATATCCACTAGTTGGCACCATTGTTATTTGTAAAGCTCCATCAAAATTTCATAAGGGTTTCTACCTGAATATATAAATCAAAAATCTGTCTGGTATGATTTGGATCAATTCTGATTTATTGAATGTTCTTACATGTTTTCAGCTTCCTTTCATATGTATTGTTCATCTTTCATTACTTGCTTCAATATTCTCAAAAAACACAAAAAGAAACAAAATAATCTGCAACTTCTGTCTATTCTATAAGACCACCAAAATATCATAAAAACATAGTTTATTATTTTAAAACTTACAGCAGATTAGTAAGAGAATCCATCAGGGATCTTTCAGTGGTATCAGAGCCTACATCCTGCCAAACTATAGGGTTTGTGGGATTCTATCACAGATGACTACAGAAAAAGTTATAATAATTCACTCTAACAACTGGGTAGTTGATAAAAAGTTTTGATAAACCATTCCAGCATTTGGGTATTTGATAAAAGGTTTTGATAATTCATATCAGCAACTGGGTAGTTGTTAGCCTACACATTTATGCTTTTGTTGAGAGCTCATAAGAAATAATGGACATACAGAAAGACCGACATATTAAAATAAATTAACAAATGAATGGCTTGGTTAGAGAAATGAAGATTTTTGTCTAGGTGTTTAGTGAATATCAATCAGGCATGTCAACGTTGATATAGAAAGGGGCAATGAAAGAAAACAAGATGACAAAAAATAGGGAAAACCCAAGTGGGACAAGAAATCTCCTGTGATGATGCACATGAAAAATTTATAAATAGGATTGAAACACATGTAGCCAACATTGATTTGGGTGGAACAATAAGTAATACAGAGGGTCAAGTTGATTTTGGTGAGTTTGCACAAGAGAGTAATCTAGATACAGATATTCAGAGGCATTGTGCAATGAAAATTCATGTCATGAGTCTGATTTCTTTGACCAGACTAGAGAAATCATAGTAGTGTGTACTCATAGTGGCACTAAAATCCAGGATCGTGATTCGGTGGTATGTGCGAATACATGGAGAAGTGACAAGAGTGAGCATAGTGTGGTGACAAAAGTTTCATCATTGACTGGGGAGGTGGTCTCAGAGGTACAGAGGTGCAGTACTATAGATGAGGATGCATGCATTAGTGAATGCATACTGGATACCCCTTACTGAGATGTACCAAACTCAGACACAATATCCTACCATAGTGCAAATCCAGAGGTAGTACACATGCCTGAGAATTATCATTTTTAGACCCCTCATTGCTTGATTAGACAACTTAGGGTTGATGACAGGAGGGTAGACACAGTGGTTGAGCACTTTGATGCCACTCGATGGATGTTATCTACACTCAGTTGGAATTCTCTCATGACTGATGATCAAGATAGTAGCAGATTTTCCATGGCAGAGTTCCATGCTCTTCATGAGGCTATGGGGATATTGAAGTAGGATTATTTGGAGTTAGTGGCTGATTGGAGTTATCTTCTAGAGAAGGATTGCATCTTCTATGATTCTCTGATGCGAAAGGAGGAGGAAGTTGATAGGCTCACCCATGATCTTGAGGAGATGAGTGAGTCATTGGAGCATACCCAGGCAGCCCTTTATGAGGCAAACTTATAGTTAGAGGAGTTTACTGACAGTTTGGGAGTGGCAGAGTAATAATTAGAGGTGGTTGCAGTACAAATTTTCCCAATGACACTAGTGGACTCACCAGAGAGTTGTGTAATGGTTTCCGATAACATCCCTACAACATCTTTACAGGAGATCAACAAAGTGTCCTTGGAGTGGGAATACAGTGCTCATGGTGATTTGTTCCCTCTAGAGAGAAAATCTACTATTACACCACCTACAGCTAACCATGGGCACCAGTTTATCTCACAAAAGAATCAGGGTGGTCAGTTTTGGTCTATGAAAGGTCCTTCTTGTTTGGAATTTGGAGATCAGATGTATGAATTATACCCAGATTTTTGCGATGAGACTAGTGGGAGTGACGATGAGCTTATTGGGAAAGATTTTGACATAGAGCCATTGAGAGAGCCTGTTGTACTTCATCTTGACTGCACAGTGATGAGTGCATATCACTCCTCATTTAGGTCATTGGGTGATGATGAGATGATTCATCTATATGAGTTGGTTGGATAGGGTTATGCCATAGAGCCATTGAGGGAGCCTATGGGAGTCCATCTTGATTGCACCATAAGGAGTACACTCCACTTCTCATTTAGTCCACTGATAGATGATTGGGTGGTACATAGGTGGGAGTTAGCTCCATATTTCTACTATCCATGGTGCGGTAGTGCACTTCCATCTTTAGAGGATGGATTTATTGACTATAGGGACCTGACCCAGCAGTTTGGGTGGGATTTTTTATGGTACCAGCAAATAATCCACCATCGTGTCAATCAGTTTTCGACAGAGGTTATCACCTCTATGTCATAGAGACTTCATCCAGAGCCATGGTTACAAGACAGGGTAGGAATTATCAGGCATGATGCTTTGGACAGTAATCACAGTGGTGGGAGTTTCACAGTGACCTCAAGGAGATTTGTTGTTGATGACGCTTTCCACTATCAGTATCTTCTCATGAAAGATGGATGTGGGTTCATATTTTGTTGGGATCCAGGTGTTGTCTCATTTGATGCTTTGTTTCACTGAGATTCCAGTACAATATCACCCTGGTTGTGGGAGCACTCCCATCATGTGTGGGATCCTGGTATCATCCTATGCAGTGCATTCAATTGGAGGATCCTTGATGAGTTGCTTCACTCCAAACACCTAGGATTTTATATCATAGTAGTGCAGCAGTTGGGTGAAGTCATGCATCCTAGTTTGATACATGATTTAGGGATCAACTTTTAGCATACATACACTTACACATGGATGAGTGACATAATTATTGCACTCACCTTGATCCTAAGATGATTATGTGGCATGCATGATAGGGTAGTGATAGAACTGTTGATGGGTGACTTCATATTGCTTGATTCCAGTTGGTTTGATGGTTACCCTAGTCAGTATCATCCAGTCTTCCCTAAGATGGAAGTTGATACCCCAACACTTTAGGAGTATGAGATTGTAGAGAGATTTGTCTGTGGGGTAAAGAGAGGTTATGGGGTATCCTTCTTGGATTGGCACTATTGGGGCCACTTGACTGATACAGTATTTGATGTTGGTCTATGTTATGTTAGAAGGCTTGGATGGTTGTTGGTATGGATTGTGTGGTGGGAGGAATTTCATTCTCATAGTGTTGGGATGATTTGCATGTGTGGATCAGCCACTCTAGAGGTCTGTATGACAGAGGTCGAGGGTATGATTGAGTCATCTTTGAGGGTATCACATCTCTCTTTGGGTCAAGTAGCTATACCCCTACTGATTGGAGACTACATATGCCTTGACTCCAACTGGATTAATGGTTGCATTGGCCAAGTCCACTTAGCATTTCCAGAGTCTGCATTGCCTGTTACAGTGTTACAGACGTATGAGCGATCAGAGAGTTTTATTTTCTCGGCAGAGGTAGATTATGGGGTGACTTTCATGAACTGGTACAGGTTTTATTTTGGGTTGGTTACTAATTTGTTTTATGATAGAGGAGAAGAATGGCCAGTTTGTGGACTTCTGGTCACAAGGGCAGTCAGGATTGGATACTCAACAGTGATGATGTGATCTACTTCACCTCTATCATGTACAGTGTGAACTATGCCTTGATGTGGGATCCAAGTAGTGGTTTTGTGATGGAACTTGCACTTCAGGGGGTGATGAGTTGTTTCTGACATTAGGGATACAACGTATTTTTTTAGAGTGGAGCAGCAGATGTAGTCAAAGTACTGCATACAGTATAAATGGTATGTCTAGGATGGTGGTGAATAGTGTTGCATTGCTTGTGGACAAGCAATCTATGGGAAGGGAGGATTGTCATATCCCCTTTCTAGACTGGACATCAGAAATGAAGGATTTGGCCTATCATTGGAGTCTCGTAGGCTGGCAGAGGTGATTAGAGACTCATTCAGGTTATTCAGTGTTTGGATTTGGTGTCTCGGACAGTAGCAAACCAATTGGGAGCAGTTCCTTGATTTTTGGAGGTAGTTACTATTTTTTAGGAGGGGGGTTCCTAATTTTTGGGAGGTGGTGTCAGATTCTAGAGTTGAGGTTCTATAAGCTCATCCCTTGGTTTCATTTTCAAGAGATTTAGGTGTGTTTCCTAGTTTCTAGGAGCATCCCTAGATTTTAGGGATGAGACTACCAGTTGTCCCAGGTTGTCCGGCATCAGTCACAGGAAGGTGACATATATAGTTTCAGGATTTCTGGGTGTTTCAGGTGTTTTGTGGCTATTTGGGATATATTTTAATATTTTCCTAAGTTAGCATTTTAATATTTTAAATAAGGCTATGTATATAGCCATTTTGGAGTAATAAGGGGTTTTCTGGCTTCATCTGGATTGATATGCCTATGTGTTATAGCTCGTTGGGAAGGTCTCAAAATTTGCTACATGATTTTCACCTTCCAGAGTCTTTTTGGTGCTTGGAACTATTTAATTATAATAAAGTGACATTTTCTCTATAGTTTAGACGCCATAATTGAGAAATATCATTTAATTATAAAGTGCACTTTTAATTATCTTTTAGGGTTTGAATTGCAAAGGAAAGGAGATATAAGGAGATGGAAACCTAATTAATGGCATATTTTTACACATTTGAAACTTGTTTTTGGAAAATTTTCTCTAGTAGAGCGATTCTTTCTCTGGGATGCTAAAACCCTAGGTTTGGGACTGGTTGGGACGTAGCCCTCAGCAGTTGTTGTCAGTAGATTCAATTTGTGCATTGTTTTTTAGAGACATGGGTGCCATACCGTGTTGAGGATTTAGAGTGCATACAGAGGGTTTCAATAGAGAGGTTGTATTTGTCTAGCTGGGATGTGATTATTGCAGCATAGGGCCACCATTTGCAGCTTGGACACTATACGCTGGCTGTGGTAAATGCTTGTATCCATCCATAGCTGGTATTCTTGGTTCATGGCCTCCATCTATCCACCAGTTGGCACCATTATTGTTTGTAAAGCTCCATCAAAATTGCATAAGGGTTTCTACCTGAATATATTAATTAGAAATCTGCATGGTACGATTTGTATCAATTCTAATTTATTGAATGTTCTTACATGTTTTCAGCTTGCTTTCATATGCATTGTTCATATTTCATTACTTTCTTCAATATTCTTAAAAAACACAAAAATAAACAAAACATTCTGCAACTTTTGTCTATTCTATAAGACCACCAAAAATCTCAGAAAAGTGTAGTTTATTATTTTAAAACTTACAGCAAATTAGTAAGAGAATCCGTCAGGGATCTTTCACATTGGTTTATTTATTTTCTCAAGAACAGCCTTATTCCATGTGATGATTTAATCCTCGATGTGTTGATTGAACAACTTTTTGAACACATGACTATGAAAGCTATAGAAAATGAAGAAATTTATTTTAAAGATAAGCTACAGAGAGCCATAAGCAAAACATATGTTGTTGCATAGAATAAATTGACTGAATGCATAAAAGACATGAGAAAATGTGTTGGTTTTTTTTCTCAGATGTACAAAGATATTTATGGACAGTTGAGAAGATAGTTGAAGCCATGATGTATCATATATAAGAAGGAGAATGTTGTGTTGTACAGTTTTCCATTGATGTCAATATACTTTTGTTGACTTATGTTGTGTTTTCTCTGGCAATTCTCTAGTTTTTCTATTCATGGTTTGGTCTGCATTGCTACACAGTTGTAGATATGGTTTCACTATTTGGAAAAAATATTTATAACTACTAGATGTACCCATATTCCAGTTGACACATGTTATGGATTTACAGAATGAGAAAGACAAGGCTCAAAATTTCCATTTGTTAGTTGCCATATTTTCCTCAGAACATAACAACTTATAAGAATATCAACAAATCATTAGGTGATTGTGAACTTGGTCTTGCATTTTTGGTGTAAGAATAAGCATTAAATACATTGTGTGGTTTCTAACTGCCACTAACTTTCAGTATACTTTGGACAACTTATTTGAGGAAATGTTTAAAGCATGTTTTTGAAGGAAGTGTGTGAAGTATTTTGCAATTTGACTTATTAGTTGAAGCATGCACAGACGACTTGAAGCACAATTAGATTAGTATATATATGATATAATTTTTTGGTAATGATATGTGGTGGATATATGCTATATATGTAGTGATATGTGATTGTGAAAAATATCAAATGTGAGTTATAGAAGAATTGATGAAGTGTGCATAGTTTGTTTATTGAGCCTAAAAGGAACTAAATTCATGCATATGTGAGATGCAATTGTAACATTTCATTTTCTACTTATTTCTTTTGGGAAATGAGCCCTATGATAGTGAGCTTTATCTTATGTGCAACGAGCCTTGTAATGAGAAATTTTCTAATATATTATAAGTAGTTATACTAATTGAGAGTTAACCCTCTTCATGATTTTTTGCTAATAGAGTTCTACAACAAAAATCTAGTGTCTTCTTGTGTATGTTGTTGTGAATGTTGTTTCTACTTCACCTACTTTGTTGATTACTTCTTTCCTTCTGATATAATTAAGTAAAGCTAATGTGGATGTGCAAAAGAATAAATTTATGATATTAATTTAGGGAATAGTGATTCACCCCCCCACCCCTTAGTATTTTGGTTCTTCAATAGCTAGTGCCTCTATAGATGCATAAACAAATTAGGTGATTAAGAAATAAAAAATATTTATGCTATTAGAATTGAGAAGAATCATATTACCTAGATCTTAAAAAAATTATAACATACCATTATGTAGTAGACAAAAATCTGTGACTTTATTTTCATCGACTCCAACTCTTTGAACTATATACTATGTCATACCCATAAATTTAGGCCTCAAAATTTTTTTAAAAAAAAGTAGAAATAACAAGAACAATCATAAAATCTGAACAAAAAAAAGTATCACACAAATCTCATAGAAATAGCTAACACTAAATTTGTCAATCACAATAGTACCTCAAATATCCTTAGCCCATGTTGTTGCAAATCTTGATCTTAAGGGGTAGAATAGTTGACCAAATTATTTTTTAGTTCAACATTTTAAGCTTTTAATGACACATTTTGATCTTACCAGCATTAAGTGCTTTCTAACATTATGTGACTATATTTCCATTGACCAAAATGATTTATTTTATTTTAAAGCAAGGGCAAGATTCTAAAGAGAGCATGACACAAAATGTGTAGGGTTCTTGCCAGGGCAGTCTACAAGGAAAAATATTTGTGTCATATAATTATTTTTGAGAAAGTACAAATTTGAATGTGTACTTGAAAAACTGAAGTAAATTTAATTATACTTACAATATTATTTTTACTTCATTGTTTGTATGACATTTTTATTATCGATCAACAACTTGTTGTCCATTGGTTAACTTAAGTTGTTCAGTTTCTTAGAATGACATTTTGTATCCATATCAAAATTTGTATTAATATTTGTCACACACCCTGTTTTGTTGAATAGTTGAACCTTGAAACATGATTTTGACGTGGACCTAAACACTAAAATATCTCCAACCTCCACATCATGATAATTGACAAAAATATCCTATCCCTATCAAAATTCAAGTTTATTTTTGGTACTGTATAATTTTGATTTGCATTCTTGTCCATTTGGACCTTGCTATAATATATGTTCAGATTGGTTTGTCATGAACTCTGAAACAAATGTTGGAGGAATATGATGCAACAAACATAATACACAATTTTTTTTCACAAATTATGAATAGAGTACAAGACATTAAAAGATGCAAAAGACGTGTAAGCATAAATGTTACTATTAAGACCTAAAATTTGCACCCTTAAGCTTGTAACTTATAGCTTGGAATCTTGGTCAACATGGAATCATTCCTAGGTGGTGGGCTTTTCCTATAACTAGAATGACTCTCTGGATTCTAGGTCGGTTCCTATTTGATGATCATTGATAGCTCTAAGAACTTAACTTAACTTGATAAGGAAAAGGGGAAGTGATTACTGAAATGAACCTAAGACTGAAAATTAAACTATTGTGAACCAGGGGATACACTAAAATGATATGAACAAACAACTACAAATGACTAAAAAATGCTTCTGTGCTATCTAAATGAACACAAAATACATCTTTTCTGTATAGGCTTGTATAAATACTTTGTAATAAAGTCTGAAACATGAACCTAACCAACAAGGAAAAAGGGTCCCTCACTTATCAGTTTCACACCTAAAGACATGAATTACAACTTGCAAGCAAACATACTTTTCTATGAATAGGTATTAGGTGAGAAAAAACAACATGGAATGGTGTAAATTCACTAGTTATCCTTATCAAATCACCTGGAATACACATAGAAATGTAGAAAGAAAAGAAGGCTCAAAAGGAGACTCAAATAACATAAATTCAAATTTTGTTACATGTACTTGATCTTCCAAAATTGAGTTAGAAATTCCTACAATATAAATATGCTAAGGATGAAAGAGATGTCACAAAGCCTTCTTTCTACATAATAAGAACTAAATCTCCCAAGAGACACTCAAGCCACTAAGTACAAACTTCTCAACCACCAAGGGTCGGATGCTAGAGAAAAGGCCCCCAAAAAGGGGTCTAGAAGCCAAGAAAGCATGGAAACTAGCTAGAAAAATTCCTCAAAACTATAAAGGAACCTTAAATTTCCTTCAAACAAGCCTAAGAAATCTCAAGCCACTCATAAAGCACCTTCAAAACCTATGAATAGGTCTTACTTCAAAAATCTTCCTAAAAACCCTCCAACATCTCCTAAATCTAATCCAAAACTCCTAGATGCTCTCCTTATGTCTCCAAATGGTGTACAAACTCCAAGAAAAACATTTTGATCTTCCCTGTTTCTTAGATATTTGTGTATTTTGGTAATCACCTCATGCACTGAGGAATTATTTGATCCTCCACGATGGTTTTGAAATGGGAAATTGGTATGTTCTTTTCCTGCAAATAAATTATGGAAATCTTTGCTTTCTCTGTATTTTTCCTGTGCAATTATGGCTCACCCATTATTTCTTTATCATGCCATTGTATTCTTATTGCTTTTCAAAACTCCATTCATTCTCTAGTTTTTGTATGAGGGTTACGTTTTTAATTTTTTTGTTGCGAATACAAAAATTAAAATAAAATTGAAGTTCTTCATAGTTTGTATCTCTTTGTTCTCCTCCTCTATAACTCTAGTTGGAACTTCAAAAGCTTGCCCAAAGGTTTCTGAATCTGTGTGTTTGTAATATAGTATTTGTAAAAAAAACCTTGGAAATCTTGATAGCATTTGACTCTTCCTGTATATTTGACTCTCTCGAGAGTTATTCAGATCTGTGGTCATGGATTCTTCATGTAGAAATGAGGCTTTTGTTGATTTTTTCCAAGTTTTACATACTCCCTATAGGTTTCACCATTGATGAAGTGCTATTGGATGGCTTTGACCAGTTAATGAAGGAAAATTTATATCTCCTTTGAGGTTTCCATTTCCTCAAAATATCTCTTTAGGTCTGTCTACTACAAACCATCTTTCAATGTCTTCATAATACGTGGCTTATCTGAGAGTTCTTCCTGTAGCATAATTTTAGCCTCAATGCACCTTCGAGACTATTCAATATGGGATGTACATCTTTGGAAAACCACTAACACCTAATTCCATCCACATTGTGCAAATTTTCTTGCCACTATTTATTAATTAAGGAACCAAAATATCAAAAAATCATTGTCTATTATCTTTCCCTGTGGCTTTAGATAGAGAGCTCATCTCTGTCACTTTAATTAGAATCAAAACACCTATGTTTCCTAATGACAGTGTGTTATATTTCCACCTTCTATGAATTTCTCCTCACATAACAGTAGATAATCTCAAAAAGAACATAATAGTTAATAATATTGTAAAATAAATTGACAATGCCTTAAAGAAAGTCAAAAAGTCTTGTGTCAACACATGATACATCTTGTATCTCTATTACTTTTCTGATTTGTTGATGCTTGTACCTATAGCATTATATTTTTTGTTTTGAGTGAACACTTCTCCCTATCAACTTTTCTTGTTTATATGCTCTATTCACTCAACTATGTTGTGACTTTATGTACAAGGTTAAACCTTATCTCTATAGCAATGCTTTGTTGGTTATATTTTTGTTTCCATATCAAAACTCAATAGAACTCCTTATGTCCATTTATGTTGTTGAACTCCATTATTATTTTAATGTGCAAAAGGCACATAATGTTCTCAGATATTGTTGTCTTTACTCGTGCTCCATGAGATGTTGATACTGCTGCCATTATGATATGATTTTCTTCTTTTAAAAATTTGATGCTCTGATTGATGAATCTGATTTTGATTTTGATGTTCCTGTATTCTTCATACTGCATAATGTACCCACACATTGTTGTCTCCATGCTCTTAATATCATTGTCCATTGTCTATGAATTTATAAGGCTTTGCTTTAAAACATTACATAGTTGTCCCTGGCATTGATCCTCTTTCACCACTATTGTGTTACACATTATTCTTTGACTCAGATCACTGTATTCCATAAACTTTCATTTTCTTCATTTTTTAAATAAATATTAATACTATGTTGTCAATTTTTTATTGCATTTTTAAAAAAAATTTAAAAATAAAGTAAAAGGTTTCATATGGAAAGATATGTCCCTTTAACACTTTTCTTGGAATCAATCTCTTTAAACAACAAACTAAATCTGTCAACAACTATAAGGTTTCAACATTTAAAATAAATTTGTCCCTTAAATAGTCTCTTTATGATTTCCTTCTGTTTACTTCTGGAATATTGTTCCTTTAGAAATATTTTTCTTTCATCCATGATTGAGATGTATGATTGTGTTGGAGATTTGCTTCTGTGCAAATAATTGATTGTATGTTTGCCATTGATGACAACATATAATATACAGCAGGTATCCTATGTGCAATTATCAGTACAGATTTTTTGGTACTATGCGTGTTTATTTCCATGGTGTATACATGTTCTATATGCTATGTGCATTCACGCTGAGTCAAATATGCAGTTACAGTTGAGTTATGATTAATTAGTTATGGCAGTTACAGTTTTTGAAGTTTATCTATTAAGAGCCGACGTAAATATAGTGTCTTTTGAGTTGTGCCTATCTTCAGGATATGCATTTTTTTTTCATGTTTATTTATGAGGTAAAAATAATTATCCAAAGGCACTAAACGTGTTTCAATGGAATCATGATGTTAGAGTTAATTTGGTGAAGCCGACTTTGTGAAGTGTCGCGTCTATTCAGTTTGTGTTGCGTGGTCTTAATCTTGATTGCATGCTCGTTTGAGCCAACAAGGAAGTTGATGAAGTGTTTCCAGATACCATCATGACCTTATCTTTGGTGAAGCTACATATATCAGTTCAGATATGTTCACTAAGTGTCAAAGATGTTGTGAAGAAGAAAAGACAAAGAAGAGCAGAAAATCAGGAAGAATAAGTTGAAGATCTATGTGAAGAAACATAAGTTGATTGCAATTCATTGGAACTGATCAAGAAAGCAGGTCTAATCAAATAGTTCATTTACCAGATATAGTGTATATCTATTATACTGAAGGTGTAGCCTTCACTATCTTAGTAGTGAGCTATTGGAAAGTGAGTCCTCACCCTTAACAGGGTTATCTATAAAAGACTCCTAACAGGGTCTGACCTTTAACCAGGTCTTTGTACTTCTTGCATTGTAAAGATCAAATACTAATGGGATTGTAAGATCTTCTAATAGGGATCATTATAAACTAGTAAAGTTATTTGTGGGTGCTAACTCCCACCGGGGTTTTTTCCTATTTGGTTTCCCCGTAATCAAATTGTTGAGTACTCTATTGTGTTATCTGAATGTGCATTTACTTTATATCAAATTACATTAAATAAAGAGAAAAGAATTAAATTGACTGATAACTAATTCACCCACCCCCCCCCCACCCTCTCAGTTATCCTTGGGACTATTCCAAAAATTGGTATCAGAGAGAAGTTCCTTGGAGAGAAAGATTAATAGCTTAAGGTAGATCAGATGGCATACTTTAGGAAAGAGAGTCCTAAGTTTGATGGAGAAAACTATCTCGATTGGAAGAAAAAATGATAACACATCTTCAGTGTGTTGGATTTGAGATCTATGTGATTTCCACTCAAGAAGTTGAAATTCCCACCTTGAAAGATCTTGCAGCTGATGACTCTACTATGAAACAAAAGGAAGTGCTCACTAATAATGCAATTGCCAAAGAAGCCCTAATCAGTGCCTTATCCAACAGTGAATTTTCTGAGATCAAGAAGATAGATAAAGCATACTCTATTTGGAAATACTTAGAAGATATGTTTGAAGGAGACATCCAAGAAAACAATGCATGTAGAAAGACATGGAAGAAAAGATACAAAAATTTAGAGGTGTTACCTGAAGAAAACATCAGAGCTTACAATCAAAGGATTAATGAAGCAGTATCAGGTATAAGAAATAATGGCAGAGAAATATCAGAGGAAGATATAATGGAAAAATTAACTAAGAAATTTTCAAAAGACATCAAGAGGGAAACCTTGATCAGAAAAATATTTGCATTTGAGATAACTAGATTGAAGACAGAACCTAAAAGTGAGACAGCCTTCAAAGCCACAGTCCACAACAAGATATCTATAAGCAGCTCTAGTAACAATGAAGAAGTGGATACAGAACTAGAATAAATCATTGCTATGATTTCCAAGAAGGAAAGGAAAGGTAAAGGGAAATATGAAGGACAGCTACCATTCAAATGTTTCTCATGCAACAAAGTTGGTCACTTTGCATCCAAGTGCCCTACAAGAGTCAAGAAATTCATATCACATTACAAACCTAAGTACACTAAAGAATGTTATCATGTTGAGGATGGTGTAACTGTTGATGACTCAAGAGAAGATGAAAATGGATTTGTTTCCATTAAAGACATTGAGAAGATGCTTGAAGAAATGGACAAAGAAGATGAAGTAAAAGAACAAGAGTTAGCATTAGTTTCAAAAGCTTTCATCAAAACTGAATGGATCATTGACAGTGGATGTTCACACCACATGACAGGAGACAAAGATAGATTTGTACATTTGGACAAGTACAAAGGTGGCATGGTTAGATTTAGAGATAACACTCCCAAACCTATCATAGGCAGAGGTTCTATCACTCTAGATGGAAAGAACAAGATAGATGATGTTCTCTATGTTGATGGTTTGCATCATAACTTACTATGTGTTGGAAAGTTTCTTGATAAAGGATATCAGTTGGAATTCAAAAAGAACCAGTGCATCATTAACAACAAAGAAGGAGATGTGATTGCATCAGGCTCAAAGACCAAAGGTAATGTTTTTCATCTCAACTCAGAAGTAAGTTGTTTTGTTGCAAAAGTAGATGACAGATGGTTATGGCACAAGAGACTTTGTCACATCAATTTTGACAACATAGTCAAGATAAGTAATGTAAAGGCAGTAAGAGACATTCCTAGAATTGCAAGACCAGTTGACACCATGTGCAGGGAATGTGTGATGGGGAAGCATGTGAGAACCTCATTTAGGAGCAAATAAAACTCTGCAGAAAACAAATTAGATCTGATACATACAGACCTATGTGGACCTACTCAAACAAGATCTTACTATGAAGAAAGGTATTTTATTTTTTTTGTTGATGATTTCTCAAGGATGATGTGGGTTGCGTTCTTAAAAGAAAAATCTAAAGCTTTTGAGAATTTCAAAGTATTCAAAGCTAAGGTTGAGAATGAATCTGGATTAAAGATAAAATGTCTGAGATCTGATAGAGGAGGAGAATTCACCTCTAACCAATTTTATGACTACTGTGAAGAACATGGAATCAAAAGATAGTTAAGTGCACCCAAAACCCCTCATCAGAATGGGATAGCAGAAAGGAGGAATAGGATAATACTTGACACAATGCGCACTGTCATGATTTAAGATGAGCCCAGACCCATAAATAAGGACATAGTTATTGAAGAAATGTTTGATTGTATTGATGTTTCATATAACAATGCTGAACCAAGTGAAGAAGAATCACAGGTCACAGATGAAAGTATCACTCCTAAGAATTCAAGGTACACATCCAAATACCACTCTAAGGAAGACATCATTGGAGATCAGAGCGCAAAAGTCTTGACAAGATCTAGAGAAAAAGGTTCAACCGCTGGTGAAGAGGTATGCTTACTTTCTTAGATTGAACCCTTAAGTGTTGAAGATGCATGCAAAGATTCAGATTGGAAAAGTTCCATGCAAGAAGAATTAGATCAAATAATCAAGAATGAAAAATGGGAACTAGTCCCTAGACCTCATGACAAGAACGTGATTGGAACTAAGTGGATATTCAGGAACAAAATGAATGAAGAAGGCATAGTGGTAAGGAACAAAGCAAGATTAGTATGCAAAGGATATGCACAGAGAGAAGGAATAGAATACACTGATACATTTGCCCCTGTGAGCAGACTTGAAGCTATCAAGTTGTTTTTGGACTATGCAACATTCAAGAACTTTAAGTTATATCAAATGGATGTCAAATCAGCATTTTTGAATGGTGACTTGAAGGAAGAAGTCTACATAGAGCAGCCTGAAAAATTTAAACTTTCAGATAAACCAGATATGGTATGCAGATTAAAGAAAGCACTTTACAGACTTAAATAGGCCCCAAGAGTGTGGTATGAGAGACTTTATGGTTACTTAACAAAGAAAGGATTCAGAAAAGGAGCAGTAGACTATAATTTATTTATAAGAGAAACAGATGAAGGACTACTACTTGTTGCTATTTTTATTGATGACATTATCTTTGGAGGTAATGACAAACTTAGTGTAGAATTCGCCAAAGAAATGAAAAGTGAATTTGAAATGAGCATGATTGGACCTATCAAATACTTTCTTGGATTGAATGTAAAACAAAC
>MU224344.1:1442486-1462289 GCA_018584345.1 Thuja plicata
AAAGTGAATTTGAAATGAGCATGATTGGACCTATCAAATACTTTCTTGGATTGAATGTAAAACAAACGGACAAAGGCATATTCATAAATCAGTCTAAGTATGTGAAGGAGATATTGAAGACCTTCAAAATGGAAGATTGCAAACCAGTATGCACCCCCTTGATAACAGGATGCAAGCTTTCTAAAGATGATGATTCCACAGTAGTTGACAAGACCCTATACAAGTCTATGATTGGAAAACTCATATAGCTTACTCAATCTAGACCTGACATTTCTAATGCAATTGGCATTGTTGGAAGATCTATAGTTGAACCCAAGCAAAATCATTTAATGGAAATAAAAAGAATATTCAGATACCTAAAGGGAACTATAGACTATGATTTATGGTATCCTAACTCATAGAACATACAACTTCATGTGTATACAGATGCAGATTGGGCAAGTTGTATTGATGACAGAAAGAGCACATCAGGAGGAGCAGTATTTCTTGGAGATAGGTTGGTCACTTGGACAGTTAAAAAGCAGAATTGTATCTCTCAGTCAACAGCAAAAGCTGAGTATGTTGTAGCAGCATTGAATTGTTCAACAATGGTTTGGATCAAACAGATGATTAAGGACTTTGGTATTCAAATTGATTATCCTATTGTTATTCACTGTGATAACACTAGTACTATTAATATGTCAAAGAACCCTGTGATGCATGCAAAGACAAAACACATTGAGATCAAATACCACTTCCTAAGAGAAAAATTTGCAGACAAAGAAGTAAAGCTGGATTATGTAAGCACTAAAGAACAACTAGCAGACATTTTTACAAAGCCTCTATCAAAAGATACTTTTGAGTATCTCAGGGAGAAGTTGGGAGTAATTCCTTTTCCTGAGTTTGATTAGAACTTGCAGCAAGAACATCAGTCCTTGGTCACTGATGAATGGTTGACTACTCTACTTCTTGAGTAGTACCTATGCTTAATGGTGTTAACACCCTTTTTTATTGATGTCAAAGGGGGAGTATTATTAAGGGGGAGCATATACTCTGGGGGAGTATATAGTGTAGCAGCAGTGAAGAGGAACCTTTGATGAGGATATTAAGAAGATTGTAAAAAGAAGAAAGAAAATTTGAGTTGATGATATCATATGTTGCCATCAATGTCAAAGGGGGAGATTGTTGGAGATTTGCTTCTATGCAAATAATTGATTATATGTTTGTCAGTGATGACAACATATCATATACGCCAGGTATCCTATATGCAATTATCAATACAGATGTTTTGGTACTATGCGTGTTTATTTCCATGGTGTATACATGTTCTAGATGCTATGTGCATTCATGCTGAGTCAGATATGCAGTTACACTTGAGTTATGATTAATCAGTTATGGCACTTATAGTTTCTGAAGTTTATCTATTAAGAGCCGATGTAAATACAATGTCTCTTGAGTTGCACCTATCTTTGGGATATGTGTGTTTGTATTCATATTTAGTTATGAGTTAAAGATAATTATCCAAAGGCACTAAATGTGTTTCAATATAATCGTGATGTTAGAGTTAATTTGGTGAAGCCAACTTTGTGAAGCGTCGCATCTATTCAGTTTGTGTTGCACGGTCTTAATCTTGATTGTGTGCTCAATTGACCTGACAAGGAAGTTGATGAAGTGTTTCCAGATACTGTCATGACCTTATCTTTGGTGAAGATACATATAGCAGTTCAGATATGTTCACTAAGTGTCAAAGATGTTGTGAAGAAGAAAAGATAGAGAAGAGCAGAAAATCAGGAAGAATAAGTTGAAGATCTATGTGAAGAAATAGAATTTGATTGAAATTCATTGGAACTGATCAAGATAGCAAGTCTAATCAAACAGTTCATTTACCAGATATAGTGTATATCTTTTATGCTGAAGGTTGTAGCCTTCACCATCTTAGCAGTGAGCTATTGGACAGTGAGTCCTCACCCTTAATAGGGTTATCTATAAAAGACTCCTAACAGGGTCTGACCTTTAACCAGGTCTCTGTACTTCTTGCATTGTAAAGATCAACTCCTAACAGGGTTGTAAGATCTTCTAACAAGGATCGTTATAAACTAGTACAGTTATTTGTGGGTGCTAATTCCCACCGGGGTTTTTGCCTATTTGGCTTCCCCGTAATCAAATTTTTGAGTACTCTATTATGTTATCTGAATGTGCATTTACTTTATATCAAATTACATTAAATAAAGAGAAAATAATTAAATTGACTGATAAATGATTTACCCCCCCCCTCTCAGTTATCCTTGGGACTATTCCAACAGATTTTACTTATTTCCCTGCATAACATTTGTCTACATAGTGACTAAGATCAGAGGATCCTCTTGATATATGATTCTGATCCATTGTTTCCCTAGAATATTATGACTGAAAATACATCTTCTCTCAATGCATTTAAAATACTGTTACATATGATGTATCACCCCTTTCATAACTACACCATATTTCAAAGATATTTACTTTTGATTACTAAATCTTTGAATTTGTATTACAAGAAAATCACACACCTCCCCATTTGTGAGATCCAGTGTCTTCATCTATTGCTAGGACACTTTATCCATGCAATCATTTGTGCTTGGAAAACTTGCACTCATGCTTGCATGGATATAAGCATGCTACAATATATGAGGATACTTTAACAAATTGAGGACCAACAACCTAAGTTGGGTACTATCCCAACAAGTTGAGCTCTACCCTTGTGGGAGCCTCATTTTACCCCACTTGTCGGGATTCAAACCTGTATTTGCACAGTCAACAAACTTGTTAGCAATAAAAATTACTTTGTCTTCCCTCTCCTTGAAAATTTGTTCTGATCTTTCTTTTCTGTCTTTTGTGCAAAATAAGATGGATTTTTATGTTGAAGGTAGACATTTAGGAGATTTAGTTGAACGGGAAATGCTTAGATCCTTTGGATCTAACAATCTATTTTTCTCTTCATGCAAGAATTTAGACCAAAGATAATGAAGCTCGAGAGGATAACTACACATAATGGAAGACCCAGACCTCTTTCTCAACCAGTCAACCCCCAGGCAATGACAAGGTACCTCAACCTCTTATCTTTATACCTTTATCATTGTTCTCTATTTTATTTTCCATAAAAGATAGAACAGGCTATACTCACAGCTTGTGTGAGAATTTCTTTTAATGTTCAGCACATGATGTATTTTCTCTTTCAGCTATATGAACACAATTTAATCTTGTACATTCATATAAACAAAAATCATTTTCCTTTTCCCTTCTTATTCACTTCAATATTCTATGATTGAGTTAATTGAACATGAATTAATTCAACAAACCCCTCTAATAACTGCACATAATGTTCATAGAAAATTAAATTTGCATAGGATATGAAATTTGGGTAACATTTTTGGTGATATTTGATGTATGTTTTCCTGTTTAACATAGAAAAACCAGTAGCATTTAACATTCCATTGGACATTGAGCCATAAAAGGCACAAAACTGAAACTCTTGGGAAACATAAGTACTGAAAACAAACTTATGTGGGATACTAGTTGATTGCAGATTCGTAGCTTGTGATACAGGACAACTTCCTTATCATGAGTGATAGGTATGCACTCAAATGGCATTGTAAAAATTTGTTGAGGGATTGAGAGATACATAAAATTTTCAATAGAAACTGAACTTTGGAGAACTAGCACTAGAAACATGTGCTGAAAGCACTTAGGGAAAACCATAAACAAACAAACCAAGAAAGAAAAACCAAGAATAACAACTCTCAAACGGTTAAATATGTTTGAGCAATCTCATGAAATGAGTATGCACAATGTATGACAGGGAATTGGACACCTATTTTATATGATGGATAGTCCGTTTATGATGGTATCTTGAAGATATATAACATGTTCAGAGCCGTTGAGACCCACTAACAACTAACTATGCAACAACACTTAGGGAAGACAAAACTCAGAACCATAGTGCAACAACACTTTACTCAGAAAGCCTAAACTAATATGTACAAATTAGGTCCATAGTTCATACCTCAAAGAAAATCTTAAGGTGGATACCATTGACTAGTATTGGCAGCACATCCCCTTCCATAATGGACAGTTGGTATGCATTATACTCTTTGCATGCTTCAATCATGGATGGTCCACTCCGTACGCTATCAAACTTGGTGTGCCTTCTAGGTTGATTCTTCAACTCATCCCACCTTAGAATGATATCTCCCTCTTGGAAAAATTTATGAGTTTCCCTTTTATCAAAAAACCTTTTGGTTTGGAGTTGATGATACTCCATTTGTTTCATTGCCTTATCTCTAAGTTCCTCTAACTCCATCAACTGAGGATATCCAACTCCAGCTGGATTGCCTTCCTCAAATAACATAACCTGACTAGCCATATCTAGTGTAGGAATCTCTATAGTAAGGCAACCGTGCTTCCTTGCCAAAAACTAGGACATAGGGAAAATTTCTTGTAGCCTGCTTAGGTGTTATCCTATTAGCCCATAATGTAGTTTTTAACTTATTATGCCAATCTCTCTTATTATCTTGCAGAGTCCTCTTTATGATTTTGATCAGGTTCTTATTGGTGGACTCAGCTAGCCCATTTCCAAACAGGTAGTAGTTTGAAGAAGTACTAAGGTAGATACCATTCTTAAAAGCCTAATTGGTAACCCTCAAACTAGTGAATGCTAGTGCATTATCAGAAATGAATGAATCTAGTACACCAAACCTGGTTATGATATCTTCATAGAAGTTTAAGACAGAAGTTTCATTTACATCTTTTAAGGCTACGGCCTTTGTCCATCTTTTAAAATAATTTGTGGCAGTCAAAATCCACTTATGCCCCGCACTTGAGGGTGGGTTTATGGCTCCAACAAAATCAATACCCCACCTCATAAATGGTTGCTCCACCTGGATGGGCTACAAAGGCATAGATGGAAACCTTTATTTACCTGCAAACAAGGCACATTTCCTAGTCCACGCATGGGTATCCTAAAAAAAGGTGGGCCAATAATAACCAACCCTCATAATTTTGCATGCAGTAGTCCTTGCTGAAAAATGACCCCCAGAAGGACCATCATGAAATTATGAGAGTATCTTTTCTACTGGATCAGCATGAACACATGTCAAAAGAACTCCGTTATGATCCTTTCTAAAAATTATATTATCAATTAAGACATAAGGAATAGATTGGATTCTAAATACCTCCTTCTAGCTTTATTCAGGCCAGGTGGACACTCACTGGTTTGCAAAAAATGTGTCATATCTTTCAAATAGCTTGCTGGTTTGTTCATATTGACTGCATTAGTCTAAAAAAAAGCTGTCTCTACAGCATTTTTATCCTCATTTTTTGATTCTGTCATTTTCTCACATAATCATTTTCCCCTAATGAGCTTGGTAACTTGAATATCAATATCAAATTCCATTACTTAAGTTATCCAACCAGCATAGTTTTCATTCAAATCCTTACTTAACAAGAACTTAATAGGAACTCTTTAACACTAGGGTGAGTAACCAATATGTTTACCTTGCTATTTGAAGTCATATACCTGGAATTTTTTAGACTTTTAATTATAGCCAACACATGCTTCTCTACAAAACTGTAACGTTTCTCATATCCTTCTAAACTTTCACTGAAAAATGCCACGGGCTGCTCATACCCATCATTGTTCTATTGTACCAGGATTGTAGAGATAACGTCAAGGATTCCATAAGCATATAATGTAAAATATTTTAAATAATCAGGATTAATCAGCATTGGGGCTAATAACAACGCTTCTCTAATAGCCTAAAAACTAGATTTACCTTCTTTTGTCCAGCTAAAAGTTGTTCTAAAGATTAAAAAAAATTATTATTATTATTAATATGTTTGATTGATTAATGTTCAATTGAATGTGTTGTGATGGATGTGGGAAGATATGATTTCCCTCCCTTTACCCTAAATTCATAAAGGGAAGATCCAAATTAATTAACAATAAAGAAAGGATCAATGCATAAGCGAATCAACTTATTAAGAATAAAGATAAAGAACAAAACCCTAAATTCTATTTTATAGAAAAGAGTGTGTAATAGATTTAGGAAGATTAAAACTTTAATTGAAATGAATTGAAGACAAGTGCTAACCTTAAAATGCAAAAAATCTGAAGAATGTTGTTTTCAGGTGTCTGCACTGAGTTTCTAGAAATTCTGCAATCGGATCTGGAACAAAAATGCAGAGACGAAGAAAACCCAGAAATCTTTTCTGGATCTCGTTTAGGTCTAATTTTGACCCAAAAATGAATGTCACCTTTGACCCAAAAGCAATGTCACCTTTGACCCAAAAATGAATGTCGCCTTTGACCTGCACAGTCCAACTAAAAATTTGTTTCTGAATCTTGAAATTTTTCCAAAAAGGGTATCCTGATCTGCCCTCCAATTCGCTCTTCCGAACCTGTCCCTGCAAGAAAAATGGTTTGTTTGTTGGGGAAGGGGTTTTCCTTAATCAAAACCCGATTTAGGAATTAACCTTGAAATCAATAATTTAAATAGAGAATTCTAGAAAGTAGTAGAAGTGGATCTAACAATGAAGCTATGACAATAGATATGCAATTATACTTCGAATGTAAACAAGTATGTTAATATGAAAGCTTTTTGACTCAACATAAAACATCATAATTGTAACTCAAAACCTCCATGATTTTATGTTTGGAATCCACCTTGAAGGAAGAATTAATGAATCTTGAAGATGCACAAAGGATCTTGAAGGAAGATCACACCATCATGTTGGATAGATCTAAGGTTTGGAATGATGAATCTTGAATGCTTGAACCAAATCTTTTCAAAGGCTTGAATGCTTGAATCCTTGATCTTCAATGGAGAACTTGGATGCTTGAAAGTGTAACATAAGAAATAGGATGATGCCTTAATGTAAGATAAAATGGATGTTGTGACATTTGAAATTAGAATATTTATTGAAATGTGAGGGGTAAATAAGATGTTCATTTTAACCTCAAATATCCAAAGGAAGCATCCAAATTGATTACCCCAAAGGAAGGATCAATGCATAAATGAATCAATCGATTGGAGATGAGACTAAAGAGGAAGACCTTAGATATTTTTTTATAAAAAAGAATGTGTGATAAATTTAGAAATATTAAGAACTTTAATTGAAATGAATAGGATAAAATTACTAACCTTGAAATGTTACAGATCTAAAGAATGTTGTTTTCGTGGGTCTGCACTGAGTTTCTAGAAAATATGCAACCAGATCTGGAATAGAAACGTAGAGATGGACAAAACCCAAAAAATATTTTTCTAGTCTAGCACAGTTCTGATTTTGACCCTCAAGTCAATGTCACCATTGACCCAGAATTTCCGATTCTGACCTAGGGAAGAATCGACCTCTGATTGCGACCTAAAATATCTGACAGAAAATTTGTTTCTGAATCCTGATAGTTTTCCAAAAAGGGTATTCAAATCTACACTCCAACTTGTTGTTCTGAACCTATCCCTGCAAGAAAAATGGTTTGTTTTTTGGGAGGGAGGGGTTTTCCTTGGTCAAACCCCAGTTTTGGAATTAACCTCAAAGTAGAATTGAAATTGCATAAGTAAAACAAAGTAAATGAACAAATTCACCTTTCCTGTATGGAAACCCTTATGGCAGATTTGAATACGTGGATCCACAAGTATGTCTGCACCAAATGGATGGAGAATGTAGAATGTAGGATGTCTCAAATCAATTACTTGTAGATCTTCAACACCAATCTTGAATGGATCTTTGAATAGGAGGAGGCTTGGAGGAATGTGGATGGAGAAATCTTCAACAAGAGGGCTCCTTAGAGCTTGAATCCTTCAATGGCTACCAATGGATCTCCTTGATAAAATGAGTGCTTGAGAAGTGCTTTAATAGATGAATGCTTAAATGGATATTTGGCTTGCTTCAAATTTTTCTTCTTCACCTTTAGGTTTCGCTTCTTAAGTCTTTGATAGTTGATGATCACGGTTAGAGAAAATGAGAGAAGAAATCTTCCTTATATATGAATCTAGGGAAAAAAAATTTAGAGAGGCCTACATAGGAGAATTAAATTCCAAATAGACCTATACCCCTAGAAGAGGACCTATATTAAATATAATTTAAGAATTGTTTCTCCGAAGACCAAAACAACCGACCCGGAAGCGAGAAGTAATTCTTTCCGAAGCTCAACATCTGGAAATCCTAGAAACTTGAAATCTGGACCTTGGGTCAGAAAAATTTAGATTCTAACCTAGGTCAAGGTCAAGGTTGACCTTGACCCGGAAAGGTTGATTTTGAACTTGAGGTCAAAAATCTCAGTTTGTAGTTTAGGGTGTCAGAAACAAGCTGGAGAAAAGTGGGAAATGGGGCAGAACAGGGGAAAAAACCAAATCCAAGTCAAAGACCCATTCAAGGTGCTTGACATGAACCCAAACCACTTACTCAAAAGGCTAAACCGGTCTACAATGGAAGTGCTTCCATTTTCCAACTATACATTTATCCCCCACTTTAGCAAGAGTATGGACTTAATGAAAACTCTTGGTAAAGGAGATCATGAAGAACATATAATCTTATTGAAATCAAAAGGGACAAAGGAATCCTTAATCCCCTATGGACTTAAGTCTTTATCAAACCTAAGATCATGATAAGAGAGACATCGCCAATTAAGGAGAAAGAGAGAGAGGGTGTGATTACCTTTCCCAATGAGAACTTATGTCCCATTGTGAACCACACAAGGAAACAGTGTAATTGGAAAGATGGAGTTGAACTGCCTAGTTAATGTGGCTACTCACTAGTCAACCCATCAGGGAGATCCGGTCTTAAGGACACCTTTTGACCTTAAGGTATCAAAACATTGTAAATTGAAACTGGAGGGATTAAGATATCCATATAAATTTAAACTAGAGGGATCAAGAGATCCTATAAGGTAAAAATCCATGCTTTAAGGATTAGTCTTTAATCCTTAAAGGGAGAAAGTTTTAAATTTGAAAATATTTTGAACGTGCGTGTGTGCAAAAAAGTGAGTAGAGCATATGCCCCCAACATAAACAACTTTACTGATTACGTTTCCACTACAAGATGCCCCCAAATAAAGACAAATCAAGGGAAATACCACATAAACATACAAAGAACACAGAAGGGATCTACCTATTGTGGGGTCAGTATGATCATAAGATAACATGTATATACAGATATGATATTATTTCAAATGAATTGACATCATTCCCCAAAGAAATTAGAACTAAAATTACAATGGAGGAAAGAAAACTCAAGAGTTACGAAGAAGAATCTTTTCGGACCATAACATGGAGACCAAAAAGAATCAGTGCTACCATATCGCAGATCCAAGCAGACTACACAAGGAAAACATTTATGAAAAATAGATTAAGTACAACATAACATGAAAACAACATATAGAATAGTAAAGATACATATATAGGAATTTTACAATGGGTTTGATTCCTTTATCACCTTGCACCAACAAAGTAACAAGGGTCGTATAAAAGAGTCTAACAAACCTTTAGCAAACACATTATGGGAGAAGCACAACACATCAAGAAAACACATAAAAGGGCTACCATGAAGCAAAATCCAATCAAGCGCATCACCTACTCTCCCCATCTCAGTTTATGTCATTTAAGGAAGGTGGGAAACTCGCAAGAGGGACTATATTCAATACAGTAGGAATAATAGCCAGTTCCAAACAAGGATCCTCTTTAGAATTGTGTTGCTCGATACTAGGTGTAATTATCAATTGAGTTGAAATCATATGAGGTAAATTAGTATCAAGATCAATGGTCTCATATTCATCACTAGGATCAATAGGATCATCAAGAGTATCCTCCTCATCAAGATTAATTAAAAAAGGATCTAAGATGTGAATAGGATCATCATACTCATTCATCTTAACATCATTATGAACATTAACTTCCTCCAACACATCAGGCATAGGTTGGTTGAAAGAAGGTAAAAAATTTTGAAGAATAGAAGCATGGGCCCTAGCATTAGCTCTACGCTTCTTGCAATATTCAGTAGCAGATTTGTTATGCTTCACTTTGTTTAACACATTTTGAGGACTAGGAGGAATAACAACTGGTATGGAAGGAGGTATGGAAGGAGTAGGCAAAAGACCACAGTTAAGATCTATCTGGGGCATGCTTAACTTGACAATCTTGCAATGTTTATAGGCTTGATATGAATGTTAAAGGTTATCAGGGTGAGGAGGACATGAATTAGATAATGAAGGCCAAAAAGAAATCAAAAGTAGCATCTATAGGCCTAGAAGGTTGGTACAAACTATGATTAATCATTTTCACTTCTCCATTATGAATGAGCTTAATACACTTAGGAATAGGAGAAGAAACAACATGCATAGTAGTTATCCAAGGAAAACAAAATTTGACTTGAAATTGATCAGAAGTGGGAATGACAATGAAGGTAGTATCTACAAATTTACCACAAAGTTCAACAGGCAAGTTAAATGAAGCAAGTGAAGGATAGAGAAAACCATTACAATTTTGGATCCATGCATCAGATGTATCATAACAATCACATTGTAGGTTTTTCATAAAAATATTTTCCTCAGTAATGAAATTTATTAAAGATGTGGGATTAAAAATACAACCATGCATAGGTATCTTAGAAATCCTAGCATAAATATAAAGGGGACCATCGGGAGCCTTAATAGTATCAGAATCATCAAAGGTAATTGAGAGTTCCCTAGGTCGTTTATCCTTAGTTTGTTTATAAGGTTTAGGTGGAACTTGAAGTTGAAGTGGAGGCAAAGGATATTGAATAGTAGGTTGAGATAAAAAAAAGTGCACTCCACGTGATTAACAATGTGATTGAGATCATCCATCTTTGAATCGTAAATAATATCCACAAAAGATGGTTGAGCGATGGTATTAGTATCATGTGTAGGTAAAGGATTTATATAGATTTGAAGGTTTTGATTAGGAGGAGAGACAAAAATTTTCCCATTACCATCAAAATTATCATCAGATAAAGCATTAGAATTGATTAATTCTTGAACCTTATGCTTTAGAGAATAACATTTTTCAGTATCATGGCCATTCTATCGATGGTATTGACAAAAGGCTCTAGAATCAAAGGATTTTGATGCTATCGTGGTAGGGAGAAGAGGTCGAATAGGAGGCAAGGTAATCATATTAGCACTTAACAACCTACTCATAATAGAATGTAAAGATTCAAAGAGAGGAGTAAATGTACGATTCATACAGAAAGAAGTGGATGCAGAAGTGGCATTGTTGGATGCAACAACAACTTGATCAGCGACTGCATTTGCCTATTTATTAATATTGACATAGTTGTTAGGTTTCTGAAACTTATTAGGATTAGGAGTGGCATCACTCTTATCAACTGGAATGGGAGCCATTGGATTTTTTCTCTCAAATTGACTCACTTGTAATTGATAATGATGAAATGTTGCACAAAGTTGTTGAAAAAAGGTAAATTCAGTAAGAAGAATCTTATCTCTAATATCCTTTTGTAAATTTGAAATATACATATGTTGAATATCAATATCAAGAACATGATAAGAAATCTGAGCATACAAATGCTTAAATCTACTGATAAAATCAGTCAATTTTTCCTTAGTGTTTTGTTTACAATGCATTAAATCAGTTAAGGAAACTTGCAGACCAATGTTATTTTGAAATTGTTGGATGAAGGTATTATCAAGTTTAGGAAAAAAAACAATAGAATAAGGAGGTAAAGAACAATACCATTGCAAGGCTTTATCATGAAAATTTCTAGAAAATAACTTGGCTAAAATCCTATGGTCATGAGCATAATCACTACAAAGGATTTGAAATGTTTTAACATGAGTAAAAGGGTCTCCTTTACCATTGTAATTCTCAAGATGAGGCATATCAGCTTGCTGAGGGACAATAGCATGAATAATGTCTAAGGATAAAGGACTACACATGTCACATGTAGGAATTCTAAACTTGGATTGGGTTAAAGATGCAAGTTGTTGTTGTAAAGATGACACAGTTTGAGCCAAACTAATAATTGTGGAATCATTAGCAGAAATAGGTGGCATAGAAACATTAGGAACACTAGAAAAAGTGTAGGAAGTGGAAGCAATTGAAGACACAACCAATGGAACACTTGGAACCATGGTTGGAAGGGGATTGGAATAAGTAAAAGGACACTATGATATGAAGGTTGTGAGGTAGGTAGAAATATCGGTGGAACACTTACAGGAATAGATGAAATTGGGAGAGATGTAGTCATTAAAGGAGTAGTGTAAGTAGGAATTCTAGGTAAAGGAATAGAAGAATGTCCCTCACTAGTGACAGGAGGAGTGAATCCTAGATCTTGAGCCTCTTGAGCTAAACGTTTAACATTCAAATGCACAAGATGAGTGATACCATGCAAGAGATTAACACCTTGATCACTATCATGAAGGAATTTATTAAGAGCCTCTATAGCTTGGATGGAATCTTGATTATGGTTCCCTTGAATAAGCCAATTTCCCATTTTATCAAGTTCTGTTGACATTTTTTGTACTTATTCAGGGGAAACTCTTAAAGCATCATCCTCATCATGAGATGAGTGAGAAGAGTTATGCTCCATAGAAGGATTTGAATCATGAGTGGTAAAATTGTCATCTAGGATCCTAAGAAAAGGAGAGGAAGACTCAGGATCAAAGGAACCCATAATTCTATGGCTTCTTCTAACTGGGATACTATAAGTACGACTAGAAGTGGTAAAGCTCATACACCAATGCAATGCAAATGAACTAATTTAGGAAACACAAGATTTTGATTTTTAATTTTTGAAATGTAAATGCAAGAACATAAAAGAAAGATAATATAATATGCAAGAAAGATCTAACATACAAATATGCATGCAATATCTAACATAAAAATGTAAATCTAACACCAAAAAAGAAAGAGTTGTCTATCGCGGGTTCACCAAAATATAACATAAGAAATAGGATGATGCCTTAATGTAAGATAAAATGGATGTTGTTACATTTGAAATTAGAATGTTTATTGAAATGTAAGGGGTAAATAAGATGTTCCTTTTAACCTCAAATATCCAAAGGAAGGATCCAAATTGATTAACCCCAAAGGAAGGATCAATGCATAAATGAATCAATAGATTGGAAATGAGAGTAAAGAGGAAGACCTTAGATTCTATTTTATAGAAAAGAATGTGTGATAGATTTAGAAAAATTAAGAACTTTAATTGAAATGAATAGGAAAAAAGTACTAACCTTGAAATGTTACATATCTGAAGAATTCTATTTTTGGGGGTCTACACTAAGTTTCTAGAAAATTTGCAACCGGATCTAGAACATAAATGTAGAGATGGACAAAACCCAGAAATCTTTTTCCGATCTGGCACAGTTCTGATTTTGACCCTCAAGTCAATGTCACCATTGACATAGGAGAATTAAATTCCAATTAGACCTATACCCCTAGAAGAGGACCTATATTAAATATAATTTAAGAATTGTTTCTCTGAAGACTGAAACAGCCGACTCGGAAGCGGGAATTAGTTCTTTTTAAAGCCCGACATTTAGAAACCTCAGAAACTTGAAATCTAGACCTTGGGTCAGAAAAAGGTCAATTCTAACCTAGGTCAAGGTCAAGGTTGACCTTGACCTTGACCTAGAAAAATGGGAAATAGGGAAGAATAGGGGAAAAAGCTAGATCCAAGTCAGAAAAAGGGCAGAACAAGGGAAAAAGCTAGATCCAAGTCAGAGACCCATTCAAGGTGCTTGACATGACCCCAAACCACTTACTCAGAAGGCTAAACCAGTCTACAATGGAGGTGCTTCCTTTTTTTGACTATACATAAAGTATATAAAATAATAGATGATTGATGATGATAATTGCTTGAGAATCACTTAGGTGAAAATGCTTGAGAAGTCTTAGATGTTCTTAGAATTTGCTTAGATCAAAATGAGGGGGGAAGGCTTCCTTATATACACATCTAGGGCACAATATTCTAGAGAGGCCGACATAGGATAATTAAATTCCAATTAGGCCTATACCCCTATAAGTGGACCTATATTAAATCTAACTTTAAGACTCATTACTTTGGAACCTGAAACAACTGACCCAGAAGCAGGAAATGAACTTTTGAATGACCCCCGACAGCCGAAAAACTTTCCAATTAGAAAGGGGGACCTAGGTCAAAATTGAGGTCAACCCTAACCTAGGTCAAGGTTGAGGTTGACTTTGACCTAGGTCGAGGTTGAGTTCGACCTTGACCTAGGTAGTCAGAACCCCTATAAAATGTGCCAGGTGGGATAAATAGTGTCCGGAGAAGCCCAATCAGGGTCCTAAACAGGCACAGAAGCTAGAGAGGGTGAAAAAACAAGAGGACAACATGATGATGGTCAAAAACACCCCCTAAGGAGGGATAAACATTCTTAACATGGAAGTGTTTCCATTTTAAGATGATACAACTGCATTCTTTTTAAACATAGTAGTCAATGGCTTTAACAGGTTAGCAATATCAGATATAAACCTTCGAACAAAATTAATTCTACCAATAAAGCTCTGCAACCTTTTTTTATGATTGGGAAAATGTAACTCCAATATGGCCTATACTCTCCCAGGATCCACAATTGTACCATATTTTGAGACAATGTACTCCAGTTTTTTACCTTCTTGAACTGCAAAAACCAATTTCTTCAGATTAAGTGAAACACCAAATTCCCTACACCTCTCAAATATACATCTATGATGTCCCAGGTGATCTTGGGCTTGATTAGAATAAATAGTGATGTCATCTAGATACACAAGCACAAATTTATACATCAGACCAGCAAACGCCATATCTATGGCTTTCTGAAAAGTGGACCCAACATTAGATAGGCCAAATGACATCCTTTTATAGGCCATGGTACCCCATTTAGTTGTAAATGTTGTTTTAAATTGGTCATCATCCTTCACTAAAAGATGGTTATAACCAGAAAAACCATCAAGAAGGGAGAAATGTTCAGACCCAGAAACAGATTGCAGAATTTGTTCCATGGATGGAAAGGGGTGACAGTCTTTTATTGAAGCTCTATTTAGATCCCCGAAGTCAACACACAACCTCAGCTCACCATTCTTCTTTCTTACAAGTACCAAATTGGAAACCTAAGAAGTATGTTTAATTGGATAAATGATGCCACTTTCTATTAGTTTATGCAACTCTTTTTGCATCAGAGGTTCTAACTTGGGGTTGACTGGTCTTTGTTTCTACCTAATAGGCTTGGCACCTGATTCTAGTTCTATGGTATGTTGGGTCAATTTGGGTTTGAAACCTTTAAGGTCATTGTATTCTCATGAAAAAACATCATGAAATTCTTGGAACAGCTTGATAAAAGCCTCATTTTCCTACTATGAATTAACTTTTCCAAACTTTAAGAGCTTATCTTTAAATATATTAACCTCCTCATAATGTTCTTACTTAATTAGCATGTTGGTCTTGTTTATTTTTAACTGATCATCAGTACTAAAAATAGATTCTAAAGTTACCAAACCCTTAGGGAGTTTAATTAACCTTAGCTGAATTACTTGATCACCGTATTGTTGCTTCAACTTATCCTGATTAGATGCTGCAAAAATATCTTCCTCTAACAGAAAATCCAAAATCTATTCATCGTTGTCAAAAACTTTCCAATTAGTGTTGTTATCTGGAATAGAAGGTCTAAAAATTATCCTAACATGTTTTTGTGCCTTTTATTTAGTAATTTCACTTGGTATATCCACTTGGGCACCCACAACAGCTAACCTATCAACATGTTGATTTTAGCTTCTAGGTATAGAAGCAATATTAAAGGCATAAACAAACTCTAGCAGATCCTAAACACAGTATTTGTATGACTTTAAAGTATCATTTTTTACCATATGCAGACCTCTAATCTGATTTAAAATGAGCTCACTATCCCCAAAAACTTGAAGGCATTTAATATTTCACTTCCTAGCCCATTCTAACCCTTGGATCAAACTTTCATATTATGCAGTATTGCTGGTATAGGCAAACACAAAATGCAAATCAGCATAATATGCATCTCCTTACGAGGACACAAGCATTGCACCTCCACCAACTCAATTCTTACTAAGAGAACCATCAAAATTCATTTTCCAAACACCATTCGGCTCTTCAACAATCTCATTTTTAGCCTTTACTAGGTTAGGCATGACTATATCAGGTTCATGAATCATGTACATACCCAAACCAACTTCTTGAATAACTAAATTTTAAACGTCATGAGCATTCTCTACCACTCATTCATCTAACAAGATGTCCAGAATACTTTCAACTTGCATACCAGGATCTAAGACAGTAGGTTTCTCTTCATCATAAAAAATTATGCAATTTGAATGAATAGGACTGGGTATATATGGCTCAATGTGATCTTTGGAAAATACTTTAGATTTAATGGTCACTCTAGTCTCATATCTATTCCTAAACAATATAAGTGACCAATCTGAAGATAAATGTCCCCCTAATTTAGTAGTAAAATCTCTTGATAAACATAAGGAAAAATAAGGAGGCAGGGCTATAACAAATATGTCTTGTGATATGGAAAAGTTTGGACATGTGTGCGAGGTTAGACTTGCATCTTTAATCAGACCTACAATATTGACTATGGAACCATCTAATTGCACAACTCCTTTTTTAAGAGATTCATATTTGAGGCCTAATTGATCTACAATCTTTGTTGGCATAACAGAGCTAGTGGCCCCACTATCTACCATATAGTTATGGACAAGCTTATCCCCTATAATCAAAGAAATATAAAATAAGGGTGGCTTGACACCTTTATTCAGTGGTTTGTTTCTATCTTGAGGGGCATTTGTAAGGGCTTTAGGTGAATCATCTACATATTTTACCACAAATTTTTTCCTTTCATTTAAGGCAGATGCTAAAAATTTAGTTTGTCTTGGAATACTAAGGGAATCCCACATGTTTATGGTAATGCTCATTTTCTTCATACTTTCAACAATATTAAAAGGAACAATTGCATGTACCTTTTGATGAACCTTTGAAACTTTAAGATCATTCTAAAGTTGAAGATACTCCATGGCTTGAAGTTGAGGATCCCTTTGTAGGAGTTTGGTCACTTGAGAGGTAGATGGTATTGTTTTGATTAAGTAAAAATAGGTTTTACAAAGACCCGAAACCTTTACAAAGTATAAGAGTTCAACAGGTTTTACAAGGACCTAAAACCTAAAAAAGAGTTAGATGGTATTGTTGTTGCAGTATTTTGAGCTTGATTATTTGCTGATTGAAATGAATCAAGAGCCCTTTTCTTGCTCATGGTATTGGTTGTAACCGAGGTATCATCCCTACTCACTCCACAAAAATCTTCACCTTGCAAGTTCAAGAAAGTGGCATCAACTGGAGGGTGACCTTGTTGGTTTAGAGTTTTATCAATAGGTACTTCCAAATGAGAGCTTGTTGAACTTTGCACTATGAGAGCTCGGTGGATAACACCATTTCAACAAGAAGCTTTATTATGAGCTTGGTTACAAGGAAAACACCAGTCGTAGTCTGCCGCTACATTATTTTGAGAAGGCACAAGATTTTTCACTGGATTGGCAACATTAAGAGGTACTGGTGCATACTGCTGAAATGGCCTTTGGTTAATATTTTGTCTTCCCCCCTAAAAATTACCCTGGTATGGTGGCTTTTTTTTCTGGTACTATTGTCCTTGGCCTTGAAACTGCTGACTAGTTCCTTTATACAATTGATAAGGCTGCCTAGGAGGCTGATACTGCTTCTTAATGCTTGTAAGTCCATTTCCCAAGGTTTGCAAGATTGTCTCAATCTTCTCCTGACTATCTTTTGTCTCTTGCAGCTCTTGGGAAGATCCTGCAACTGATAACTCATGATTTACAGGTGGCTGAGATGCTATAACAACAGGCACAAGGTTAAATTGAGGAATTTTCAAAGGTATGTTTGACTAGATCTTGGGAAAGATAGGCATATGGGGTCTAGGGGCTATTTTCCCACCTGTATGAGACTATTTTCAGCTTTAATGACTATGTCAAAAGCTTGAGGAAATGAGGTACCTCCCACAGACTGTATCATTAATGAATATCACTATTGAGACTCTTAAGATAGTATAGGAAGGCATGATCAGTAGAAGGTTGATCAGAGACAGGTACTCTATTCCATGTCATTTTCTCCTATGGAGCTCTTTTGATAGTGATTAATTGTTCTAGTAAAGACAGATAGTCAGACTTGTCTTCAAAAAACTTAGTAAATGCATCCCCTAATTCATCCCATGAAGTGATAGAAGCTACAACTAAACTTCTAAACCACTCCAAGGATTTACCTTTGAACGAAGCAACAAGTAACCTCACAGCCACATCTTCCTATATGATGTGGTGTATGTTGAAGAGTGAAGCTACGTCCCTCACATGCTCAAATGTGGTAGTTTTTCCTTCTCCCATAAAATTAGGTAATCCTTTGAGAGCTGTGAGGGGAATATCATTGTGTTGAGCAAGATTTAGTAGACTACCTTGATTGAAGGGCACAAATGTGAGTGGTCTTGCCATTGTTGGTGCTGATATTTGTTGAATAATAATAGTGGGGGTTGCACCTGCACTTGTACTTTCTAGAAAAGTATTACCTTGTGATGTTGAGTATGTACCTCCTACTGCAAAAGTTAATGCAATAAAAAGTGACAAAAACTCTTCTCTAGCAGTTGATGAGGATGAATGTATTGAGACTTCCCTTCTTGAAGACCTTCTTCTTCTTCTTGTATAAAACAACAAGGACCTAGCTTCCACACCAGGTGGTGTAGACTGAACTCTCTTGAAGGAGGTTTTCTACGAAGTGTTCTCCCTCTTCTTGTTGTTGGAAAGTGACAATGAAAGCAATTGTTATTTTGTCATTGATGTCAAACCTTAACTGGTGAGACTATTGTTATCTGTTTGAGTACCATATCTATTGATTGATGAAGAATATTTAACAAGAAGACCAAGTGAATGGTTGAGTTAAGGCAAATAAAAAGGGTACTTGATCAGTTGGCACCCTGGAAAAGTAATTAGTTGTTTATCTTTCAAAGACAGTTTTCTGGCTATTTTGTGTCGAGAAAGTCTAGCTTGTGCCGAGCAAGTTTGTTCAGTGTCGAGCACCAGTGAAATTGCCAAGAGGAAACAGTGATTGCCGTGCAGATCACAGATGTTGGCTGACTTGCAGTATTTGGATTAATGATGAGATTTGAGATCTTTGGCCGACTTAGTTAATTTTATTGGGATATGTAAAGTTAATTAAAGATTGATCCATGTTATTTAATGTATGGATAACTGTAATTAATGCATGGATTCAAGATTTAATTAGAGACTACTTTGGAGAAGTAAATGTAATGTAATGATGAAATGGTCTGTTGGATATGACCTAACCTAAGATCTATGATCTTGATTAAGCGGAAAAGATTTATCTGACCTAGACAGAGAGGTATATGATAACCTAAAGGGGTTATTCATTACAGTTTGGATGTACGGATTGGTGTACATGTGTGTATGCAAGAGGATTGCATAGATGATTTACTGATTGGCATGACCTAGTAGAGAAGGTTGAACATAGAAGCAAAAATTTGCATGTGTGATTGCTTGATAGATTTCCAAGCAGATCAGAAGATTGAAATGAAAATGTAGGCCACTCAGTAAGTTAGCATCAGAGCTGTAATTGGATCTGAATTTGCAAAGTAAGTTGTTTGTATCAGATCACAACTGTTGATTACTTTCTAACCATTGTATCAGTTAAAATCCTTTAACAAGGTTGACCTAACAGTCATTTGTATAAATCCTCTAAGCAAGGTGACATTCAGGTGGAATGATCTAA
>MU224344.1:1462354-1480000 GCA_018584345.1 Thuja plicata
TAGCATGTTACTGGTGGTTTTTCCCATATTGGGTTTCCATGTTAAATACTTGTGTCAACTTGTGTGAATGCTTATGGTTTGTTTTATTGTTATGTTTCTACAAGCTAATTACATTAAACAGTAAACTGCATGATTAAGTTGTTTACATATGCTACTGCTGCCGAGTAGATCTGAATTGTTTAAATTATAGAAAGTTCTATTTGGTACATCTAGACCTGAGGATAACTGATTCACCTCTCCCCTCTCAGTTATTCTAAATTCATTCTAACACTTCTTGGTGGAGACAGCTGTAAAAAATCAAAAGAATTTGAGCTTCTTGTCTCAATATTTCTCATAAAACTTCAACAACACTGGATCTTTCTTGTTCTTTTCACCATGGAGTCACCAGATATACTTCAAAATGACCTCTTATAGGTCTGTATTATATTGACAACATATCAAAAATTAGCATAACCTTTTAAAACAAACTTCTTTTGTGTCCCACCGGGCATGCCAAAACTGTTAAGACTTGAAATTTTCACCCTTAAGCTTGTAACTGATAGCTTGGAATCTTGGTCAACATGGAATCATTCCTAGGTGGTGGGATTTTCCTATAACTAGAGTGAATCTCCAAATTCTAGTTTGGCTCCTATTTGATGATCACTGATAGCTCTTAGAACTTAACTAAACTTGATAAGGAAAAGGGGAAGAGAATACTGAAATGAACCTAAGACTAAAAATTAAACTATTGTGAACTAGGTGGTACACCAAAATGACATGAACGCATAACTACAAATAACTGAAAATGCTTCTATACTATCTAAATGAACACAAAAAACACATCTTTTTTGTATAGGCTTGCATAAATACTTTATAATAAAGTTTGAAACATGAACCTAACCAACAAGGAAAAAGGGTCCCTTATCAGTTTCACACCTAAAGACATGAATTACAACCTGCAAGCACACATACTTTTTTGTGAATAGGTATAAGGTGAGACAAAATAACATGGACTGGTGTAAATTCACTAGTTATCCTTATCAAATCACCTCGAATACACACAAAAATGCAGAAAGAAAAGAAGGCTCAAAAGGAGACTCATATAACATAAATTCAAATGTTGTTACATGTACTTGATCTTCCAAAATTATGTTACAAATTCCTGCAATAAAAATATGCTAAGGACCAAAGAGATGTCACAAATCCTTCTTTCTGCATAATAACAACTAACCCTCCCAAAAGACACTAGATCCACTAAGTACAAACTTCTCAACCACCAAGGGTCGGATGCTAGAAAAAAGGCCCCAAAAAAGGGGTCTAGAAGCCAAGAAAGAAGGGAAACTAGCTGTAAAAAGCCCTCAAAACTATAAAGGAACCTTAAATTCCCTTCAAACAAGCCTAAGAAAGATCAACCAACTCATAAAGCACCTTCAAAACCTATGAATAGGTCTTACTTCTAAAATCTTCCTAAAAATCCTCCAACATCTCCTAAATCTGCTCCAAAACTCCTAGATGCTCTCCTTATGTCTCCAAATGGTTACAACCTCCAAGAAGAAGTCCTTAAGCTATTAAAAACACCCTTATCTCTTCACTTTTACATTATTATTGATTTCTCTTAAACATTTTAATAATCATTAATTGATTTATAAAATACATCAATTAACAATTATTAAATTACATAGTTTTCCTCAATTAATGATTATTAAATTACATAGTTTTCCTCAAAAATTCTTTAATAATTATTAATTGATGTATAAAATAAATCAATTAATGATTGTTAAATTACAATAGTTTTCTATAGAAAACAATAACAATGACAAATAATATTATATTACTTAATAATATAACCATATATCAAACAAATATATTATTACATTATTAAGTAATCTAATATTATAAGCATTAAAATGCCACAAAAGTGCATTGGCATAGATTTGAAAAACCATACAATATGTCTTATGGAGACATAACCTAACCCTAAAACACATTGCATCATTTTCATTTCATTATTCACTGAGAGTTCGAGAGCGAGGGTTTGAGAACCCTAAGCCACCACCATGCCATTCTGGGAAGAACTTTCTGCTTGCCCACGCTACCATTCTGGGACATTCTAATGGAATAAAGATGAATAAACTTAATTCAAACATCTAGCATCTTTGACTTGGTATTTCATTTGCAATTTGAGCTCTATTTGTCTGGGATAACTCTGCGAATTTGAAGCAGACCTTCGGGCTCTCAAAGGTACAAACTCCAAGATAAACATTTTGATCTTCCTTGTTTCTTAGATCTTTGTGCATTTTGGTAATCACCTCATGCACTAAGCAAGCATTTGATCCTCCACAATGGTTTTGAAATGGGAAAGCTATATGTTCTTTTCCCGTAAATAAATTATGGAAATCTTCGCTTTCTCTGTATTTTTCCTGTTTAATTATGGCTCACCCATTATTTTTTTATCATTCCATTGTATTCTTATTTCTTTTCAAAAGTCCATTCATTCACCACTCTTTATATGAGGGTTTTCTTTTTAAATTTTTTTGCCGCGAATACAAAAAATAAAATAAAATTGAAGTTCTTCACAGGTTGTATCTGTGTGTTTCTACTATAGTATTTGTAAAAAAAACCCTTGCAAAGTTTTATAGCATTTGACTCTTTCTGTACATTTGACTCTCAAGAGAGTTATTGAGATCTATAGCAATGTATTCTTCATGTAGAAATGAGGCTTTTGTTGATTTTTTCCAAGTTTTACATACTCCCTACAACTGTTGCCATGGATGAAGTGCTATTGGATGGCTTTGACCAGTCAATGAAGGATGATTTATATCTCCTTTGAGGTTTCCATTTGCCCAAAATCTCTCTTTAGGTCTATCTGCTACAAACCATCTTTCAATGTCTTCATAATATGTGGTTTATCTAAGAGCTCTTCCTATAGCATAATTTTAGCCTCAATGCACCTTCAAGACTATTCATTATGGGTTGTACATCTTTGGAAAACCACTGACACCTAATTCCATCCACATTGTGTAAATTTTCTTGCCACTATTTATTGATTAAGGAACCAAAATCTCAAAGATCATTGTCTATTATCTTTACCTATGGCTTTAGATAGTGAGCTCATCTCTATCACTTTAATGAGAATGAAAACATTTATATTTACTAATGATAGTGTGTTAGATTTCTTCCTTCTATGAATGTCTCCTCACATAATAGTAGATAATCTCAGAAAGAACATAATAGTTAATAATATTGTAAAATAAATTGACAATGCCTTAAAGATAGTCAAAAAGTCTTGTGTCAACACATGATACATCTTGTATCTCTATTACTTTTCTGATTTTTTGATGCTTGTTCCTGTAGCATTATATTTTCTATTTTGATTGAACACTTATCCCTATCAACTTTGCTTGTTTATATGCTTTGTTCACTCAACTTTGTTGTGACTTGATATACAAGGTTAAACCTTATCACTATAGAAATGCTTTGTTGGTTATGTTTTTGTTTCCATATCAAAACTCAATAGAACTTCTTATGTCCATTTATGTTTTTGAACTCCATTATTCTTTTGATGTACAATGATGACATATAACTGATTGAATGTTTGAAGATGTTAAGTTGATCACCGAAAAGCATAAAGATAATGCAAGACATTAAATTAGTTAATGGATTGTATTGTTGTTGATGTCAACTTGATATAATCTGATTGGTTATATTCAAAGTGTCAAAGACTTCAGAGAATCAGAGAGATTGCTAGGAATAGTCCCAAGTGATAACTGAGAGGGGGGGTGAATTAGTTATCTACAAGATTTAATTCTTTTTCCAATTAAGTACAGAATAACTTTAAACATAAACTCAACAAGATAACATAGAATTGAACAACACAATTTTGGTAACGGGGAAAACCAAATTAGGTAAAAATCCTGGTGGGAATTAGCACCCACAAATAAATGTACTAGTTTATAATGATCCTTGTTAAAAGATCTTGCAACCCTATTATGAGTTGATCTTTACAATGCAATAAGTACAGAGACATGGTCAAAGGTTAGACCCTGTTAGGAGTCTTTTACAAATAAACCTATTAGGGGTGATGACACACTGTCCAAGAGCTCACTACTCAAATGGTGAAGGTTGCAACCTTCTGTAAGGAAGATATACACTATATCTGATAATGAACTATTTGAGTAGACCTTCTATCTTGATCAGTTCCAGTGAATTGTAATCTTCTTCTGCTTCTTCACATAGATCTTTAACTGATAAATGATGTAGCTTTACTGTCTAACTTTCTTCTCTACTCTGTCTTTTCTTTTTCACTTCATTCTCACACTTAGTGATCACATTTGAACTGCTATATGTATCTTCCCCAAGGATAAGGTCACTACGGCTGCAGGAAATACTTCATCAACTTCCTTGTTGGCTTAACTAAGCACGCAATCAAAGTTAGGACCGCACAACTCAAAATGAGTGTATGTGTCGTTTCACATAGTCAGCTCTACCAAATTAACTCAAACATCATGCTTATGTTAAAACACATTTAGCACCTTTGGATAATCATCATTAACTTATAACTAAACATGAATACAAACACTCATATCCTAAAGATAGGTGCAACTCAAGAAACAATGTAAATACATCGGCTCTTAATAGATAATCTCAAGAAACTGTAACTGCCAAAATAGATTAATATAACTCAACTGAAACTGCATATCTGAATCTGCATGTATGAACATGGAATCCAGAACATGTCTACAACATAGATGTAAATGCGCAAGGCTCCAGAATATTTGTATTGATAATTGCATACAGGACACTGTTGTATATTATATGTTGTCATCAATGACAAACATACATTCAAATATTTGCACAGAAGCAAATCTCCAACTATCTCCCCCTTTGACATTGATGGCAACATATGATATGAAAAATACCATCAACCCAAAGTATCCTCTTTCTTTTTACAATCTTCTCAATATCCTCATCAAAATTTTCTCTTAACTGTTGCATCTCTTTTTACTGCATTTTTCATTACTGAATACTCCCCCAGAGTATATGCTCCCCCTAACTATATACTCCCCCTTTGACATCAATGGCAAAGGGCACCAAAAACAATTAAGCACAGGTACTACTCTAGGAGTAGAGTAGTCAACCATTCAACAGTCACCAAGGACTAATGTTCTTGCTGCAAATTCTAATCAGACTCAAGAAAGGGAATTAATCCCAGCTTCTCCCTGAGATACTCAAAATTATCTTTTGATAAAGGCTTTGTAAAAATATCTGCTAACTATTCTTTAGTGCTCACATAATCCAACTTTACTTGTTTGTCTGCAACTTTTTCTCTTAGAAAATGATATTTTATTTCAATGTGTTTTTTCTTTGCATGCATCACAGGGTTCTTTGACATATTGATAGTGCTAGTGTTATCACGATGAATAAAAATAGGATAATCAATCTGAATACTAAATTCTTTAATCATTTGTTTGATATAAACCATTGTTGAACAATTCAACACTGCTGCTACATATTCAGCTTTTGTTGTTGACTGAGAGATACAATTCTACTTCTTGTTTGTCCAAGTGACCAACCTGTCTCCAAGAAATACTTCTCCTCCTATAGTACTCTTCCTCACATCAACACAACCTTCCCAATTTGCATCTGTATACACATGAAGTTGTATATTCTCTGAGTTAGGATACCATAAACCATAGTCTATAGTCCCCTTTAAGTATCTATATATTATTTTTATTTCCATTAGGTGATTTTGTTTAGGTTCAGCTGCAAATCTTCCAACAATTCCAACTACATTAGAAATATCTGGTCTAGATTGAGTAAGATATATGAGTTTTTCAATCATAGACTTGTATAGTGTCTTGTTAACTACTGTGGAATCATCCTCTTTAGAAAGCTTGCTTCCTATTATCATGGGGGTGCTTACTGGTTTACAATCTTCCATTTTGAAAGTCTTCAATATCTCCTTCACATACTTAGACTGATTTATGAATATGCCTTTGTCTGTTTGTTTTACATTCAATCCAAAAAAATATTTGATAGGTCCAATCATGCTCATTTCAAACTTAGTTTGCATCTCTTTGGTGAATTCTGCACTAAGCTTGTCATTACCTCCAAATATAATGTCATCAACAAAGATATCAACAAGTAGTAGTCCATCAGGTGTCTCTCTTATAAATAAATTGCAATCTTTTGTTCCCTTTTTGAATCCAATCTTTTTCAAGTAACCATCAAGTATCTCATACCAAGCTCTTGGGGCCTGTTTAAGTCCATAAAGGGATTTATTTAGTCTATATACCATGTCTGGTCTGTCTGACAAACTAAATCCTTCAGGTTGTTCTATGTAAACTTCTTCCTTCAAGTCACCATTCAGAAAAGCTGACTTGACATCCATTTGATATACTTTAAAGTTCTTGAATGTTGCATAGGCCAAAAACAACTTAATAGCTTCCAGTCTACTCACAAGAGCAAATGTATCATTGTAGTCTATTCCTTCTCTCTGTGCATATCCTTTACATACCAGTCTTGCTTTGTTTCTTGCCACTGTACCTTTTTCATTCATCTTATTCCTGAATATCCACTTTGTTCCAATCACATTTTTGTCACAAGGTCTAGGGACCAGTTCCCATGTATCATTCTTGATTATCTAATCTAATTATTCTTTCATTGCTTTCTACCAATCTCAATCATTATATGCATCTTCAACACTTAAAGGTTCAATTTGTGAAATTAAACATACCTCTTCATCAACTGTTAAACCTTTTTCTTTCAATCTTGTCAAAACTCTACTGCTCTGATATCCAATGATGTCATCTTTTGAATGGTATCTAGTTGTGAATTTTAGAACTTTAGATGTGACATCTTCATCTATAATTTGTGATTCATCTTTTCTTATTTCAGGGTCATTGCATGATACATCAATACAATCAAACATTTCTTCAATAACTATTTCCTTACTGCTAGGCCTGGGTTCATCTTCAATCATAGGTGCATAATCATAATACCTCTCTTGAATCATAAAATTATCATCAATCTTCACATGTCTACTTTCAATTATCTTCTTCAATCTCAAGTTAAAGCATCTATATGCTTTGCATTAGTAGAGTAACCAAGGAAATTACCTTCATCGCTTCTGGCATCAAACTTACCAACACCATCATCTCTCTTGATGTAGCATTTACTTCCCAAGATTCTAAAGTATTTTACTGTATGTACATTACCAAACCAAAGTTCATAAGGTGTCTTATATGCGCCTGGCCTTAATTGAATTCTATTGATAGTATAGACTGTTGTATTGACTGCATCTCTCCAATAGGTGTGTGCAACTTTTCCTTCTATCATGATAGTGCACACTGTGTCAAGTATGATCCTATTTCTTCTTTCTACAATCCCGTTCTGTTGAGGGGTTCTAGGAGCACTCAACTACCTTTTATTCCCATGTTCTTTGCAATACTCATAAAATTGGTCAAAGGTGAATTCTCCTCCTCTATCTGATCTCAGACACTTTAGTTTTAATCTAGGCTCATTTTCAACTTTAGCTTTGAATATTTTGAACTTCTCAAAAGCTTTAGACTTATCCTTTAAGAACGCAACCCACATCATCCTTGAAAAATCATCAACAAACAAAATAAAATACCTTTCTCCATAGTATGATCTTGTTTGAGTAGGACCACATAAGTCTGTATGCACTAGATCCAATTTGTTTTCTATTGAGTTCTGCTTGCTTCTGAATGAGCTCCTTACATGCTTTCCCATCAAACATTCCCTGCACATAGTATCAACTAGTCTTGCAATAATAGGAAGGTCTCTTACTGCCTTTACATTGATTATCTTTACTATGTTGTCAAAATTGATATGACAAAGTCTTCTGTGCCATAGCCAACTGTCATCTACTTTTGCAACAAAACAACTTACTTTTGAATCACGCTGAGAAACACTAGTTTTAGTCTTAGAGCCTGATGCAATCATATCTCCTTATTTGTTATTAATGATGCACTTTTTTTCTTTGAATTCCAACTAATATCCTTTGTCAAGCAATTTTCCAACACTTAGTAGGTTATGATGTAAACCATCAACATAAATAAAATCATCTATCTTGTTCTTTCCATCTAAGGTAATAGAACCTCTACCTATGATAGGTTTGGGAGTGTTTTCTCCAAATCTAACCATACCACCTTTTTACTTGTCCAAATGTACAAATATGTCTTTTTCTCATGTCATGTGATGTGAGCATCTGGTGTCAATGATCCAGTCAGTTCTGATGTCTGCTTTGGAAACTAATGTTAACTCTTGTGCTTTCTTTTCATCTTCATTGTCCATTTCTTCAAGCATTTTCTCAATGTCTTTAATGGAAACAAATCCAATTTCATCTTCTCCTAAATCATCATCAGTTACACCATCTTGAACATGATAGAATTCCTTAGTATATTTGGGTTTGTAATATGATCTGAACTTCTTGACTCTTGTAGGACACTTTGATGTGGACATGAGTCTTGTTGGTGCTACAGAACCAGCTTGGCTCTGTTCTGAGATCTTTCTCCAAGATCTCTTAGGGTTTTCACAACCCTAAACTGAGGTAAGTCACTCTCAACTTTACCTCCTCTTCAAGACTCAGTCCCCATCGAAGTGCTTTTCATCTTCTTCTTGCTGAACCTACACAAATAGATTCATTCTTCTCACTTATTCAATGTTTTCTAAACATTGCTTTCATTCTCTTCCCTAGTCGGACTATCACCAAGCTCACCTAGGTTAAGATCTCCAGACTCCTTGTTGTTTCTTCTCCTACAAAAAATAAAAAGGAAACTATGTACAAGGGCTCCTCTCGAGTTCCATCCCAACATATGACTCACCATGGATTCAGGAATCTCGAGGGGCCATTACTGCTTACAACCCAGAACGAGTGAAGAACTATAAACTTATAAAATAGAAAATAAAGTAACTAATCTACTTGCATGCAAAATGAACAAATAAGTTTGATATCCACTAAACACACTATCTGCAACTTCTCATTACTAGAAACAAAACAAAAATAGTACAATAATCTATAACTCTGTGATTTCCTGTAGCTTCTCTTTTTTCTTCAATCTCTACTCTCTAGATCTCTAAAATGAAGGCTTTTGATGTTATTAGTAACCATCCTCTCATAGGAAACAACCCTAATGGTCCACTCATTCACAAGAATATCTTTAGGAACCATTACACTAACCATACTGTCCATAAAAGATAAGATCTGCTTTTCATGGGCCGTTACGACTGAATATTGCCGAGCAACAGTAATGCAAGCCAAGCACCAGTCACAATCAGTGTTTGTCGAGCTGCAATGTTAACTCGGCTGTAGTGTTAACTTAGCATCAGTGTTAACTCAACATCAGTGTTAACTCAGCATCAGTGTTAACTTAGTAGTTTATCAAGGGTTCCTACTGCCTTGGTTGGATTTCTAGAGGCTTCCAAACTACCTCACACTAACACACAACTAAAGGAAACCAACTAAGAAACCTATCTAACCATGGATTAACCTAGCCATATCCATCTTAGGGAAATAAAACAAATGACCTTCTAAGGTCCACACACACTCTCCTGACTTGGCTAGAGTCAGTACATGCCAAAAATAAAGAGCTAAGGGTCTGAGTTAGGTGTGCTCCTGCGCCATACTCCCCCAGACAAAAGAAAGGTTAATCCATCCTTGGATTGAGAATGTTTGGATCAATGCCCAACCTCTTGAAGTCTATTTCTCTTATCCAAGTACCATCAACTTCTTCTTATCCATGCCATTTGATAAGGTGCTCCATATAGTCTCTGCTCCTAGTCTTCTTGTAGACCCTTGAGTCTAGTATCTTTTCAGCTGTCATAGATGGAGTAGGGGTTAATTTCAGATATTTTACCTCTTGTATTACCTCTTGAAGGTTCTGATCACTATCTTGAATTGGTCCTTTGTATGCTATCAAATCTTCAATGTTGAAAACTGGTGACAACCTAATGTCTTCAAGAAGCTCCACCTTGTATGCATTGTTTCCATACTTTGCAAGTATCTTACATGGACCTAACCTCTTCATCTATAGCTTGTGAGGGACACATTTTTGTAGCCTATGTTTTTTCAAGTCTACCATCACAAATTATCCAATCTGAAACTGAACATCCCTCTTTGTTGCATCCATCTTTTGCTTTACCTTTTCAGCATTTTCAATCAAGTTCCTTCTCACACTTTCATGGAATTCTCTCATTAAATGAGCAAAGTCCTCATCATTTCCACTACCATGCATTCCTTCCTTCAATTCTCTAAGCTCAAAAATCCCTCTTGGATGAAAGCCATAAACAATTTCAAAAGGACTCTTACCAGTTGATCTATTCACTGTATCATTGTATGCATATTCAACTTGTCCAATGAGTTGGTCCCATGCTTGACCATACTCCTTTGTGAGGCATCTCAGAAAGTTACCAAGACTTCTATTGACCACCTTTGTTTGGCCATCTGTCTGTGGATGATAGGCAGATCCAAAAGACAAGTTAGTGTCGAGCTTTTGCCATAAGGTCTTTCAAAAATGGCTCATGAATTTGATGTCTCTATCTAAAACAATACTGAGTGGGAGTCCATGTATCCTCACCACTCCACTGAAAAATAGCTGAGCAATGTTACAAGCATCATGAATGGTCTTACAAGGTATAAAATGTGTCATCTTACTAAATATGTCCACTACAACAAAAATATTGTCATATCCCTGCCTTGTTCTTGGAAAACCAACTACAAAATCCATGCTTATGCATTCCCACGGTCTGGTTGGGATCGGAAGTGGCTGATAAAGACCTGCCTTAGAAGATGTGCCCTTTTCTTTTTCACACACTACACAACTCTCAACATACTTTCTAACATCTCTATTCATTCTAGGCCAAAAATAGAACCTAGTGACTAGCTCTTGAGTCTTACTGATGTAACACCCCAAAATTGGCATCTTGCAACCCTAACCAATTTTGTTGCATTTGTCACTCTTCTACATCATCAAAGTCCTATTGTACTAGGCAATTATGAGTTTTAACTGACTCTACTCGACCTAAGTGTCAAATGCAGAAAATCCTAAATCTGCATTAATCATACATTATGTTTAATTCCTAAATATCTATTGGCTAAACAAACCTTATGATCGAATTAATTTAATTATAAAGTCATGGCACTTTAATTAAATTAAATTCACCCCTTTTAGCTAAAATACATAAAAAGGAATTAAATTATATTTAATTATTAAATAAATATCCTCATTTCAATAATTGAATTTAAATATTCAAATAATTGAGAAAAACCTATTTATGAGGTCATATTTATTTGATTAATTGGATATTCTCTCAAAAATCTTTCTTCTGTTCAGAATTGGAAACTTCTCTTTAATTATGCTTTAAAGAGAAAGAAAATAGATAAATCAAATAAAATAGAATTAAATCAAAAAAAGAAAATAGTTAAAGCAAAAGGAAAACAATTTATTGTATTCTTTTAAAGAAAGCTTTCTATTTTAAACTAGCTTTTCTATCTGTTTTATTTCAAAAAGGAAAGTTTCTATTCTGTACAACCTCTGAGTCTATAAGAGAACTCTCATTCTCTCATTCAAACCCCCACTTACTTTCATGCATTGTTAGAATACTGAATTATTGCTACATTTCTTGATAATCTCATATAGAATAATTTCATTTTGCAATAGATTAATTTCAATTTCTAGAATAATTGCATTGAAATCATGTCTTAGACTAAGCTTACATCTTTCAATTCTTAGAATAATCTTACATTGTATTGCATTCATGGAGAAAAATCCTTCATTCCTAAATTGGTCTATGGTTGTGAGACTCTCGTTCTGAGAGCTATTTTGAAAACCCCGTCTGAATAGAAGGGAACACGTCGAATCACGCAGACAGGCAGAATGAATAACCTCATAATCAGTCTTGTATGTATCTGGTGAAGAAGGACTATGTTGAAGTGTATGGTGAGTTAACAAGGCCAAATTTACCACATACATTTCTGGCACCCACCATGGGGCAGGTACATTCTGTTCTAGCCTCATTTAATTTCACCTTTTTTCATAATTTTGCATTTTGTCTGTACTTCCATACTGCTCTGTTCTAATTTCGCGTGAACTTTCTACGCATCTCGCGTGAACTTTCTAGTTCTTCACGTGGCTCTCTGTACTTCTTCACGCGATCTAGTATAAATTATCGTGCAAAATTACACACAAGAGATTTCATATTTTCTTGTCTCATTTTTCTAACCATCTGTTGTTTTCTGACATCTGTGTTTCTCTGATTTTATCTTTTGAAACAGCTTAATAGTGGTTTGCAGGACGCTGAGATAATGAAAAGCCATTATAAACTTCTAACATGTTTTTCGTAGGACATTGATATGAAGAAAGGCATTACAAACTACTAATGGGTTTATTGCAGGACGTTTTTCAAAGACCTTGCATGTTTTCAAAAATTCTTATGTTTATTTTTAGTAGTTAAAACACACTTCGGTTGGTGCTTAAAATGAATCATTGTCTTGCGTGATTGAAGTGTTTTTTAGATTGTAATCCTAAGAACTACATGAACATATCCTCTCCACTCACCTTTATGGATCTTGGGTGTAATAGAAATTCATGTGATTCTTCTAGAGTGGCTACCTCCCGAGAGCTTTAGCAGAGCCGGTGAGAGTGGATGCCCAATCGGAATAGGCTAAAGCCAAGCCCTTCCAAACTGGTATACAAAAAATTCTATTGTGATTAATGTCACAATAGATAGGTGTGAATTTATTGTGGCAACCAAAATCTCCTCCAGTACCCTAGTGGTGCATTAAATTCCCAACATCATTAAGGTGAAAGCCTTGCTTTGAAAGGATTGGGAGAGCCCCCTTTATTGGGGAAATGACTTGATCACAACCACCTGGATGGATGTCCTTACTACAAACTATTGTTCTAGTTTCCAAAAACCCTCTATCTATTGGCGCGGAAGGTCAGAGACTAACTAAGATGCCCCACACTCTTACGGCTCTTAGTAGAGACAACAACCCTTTGGGAAGAAATTCCTTTGGGGTTCAAAGCTTGGTGTGCCTAAGAAGTGAGTGCATATGTAAGGAGGAGCCTATGCCTCCAAGCTTCTAAGTTGTCAGCTAAGAGTAGGTGTAGCTGAACTTTGGTTCAAGTGGGGATTCAACAGATACTGTCCTGGCTATCCTAGGATTGTGATGTTCCTGTTCTGGTACTACAAACATTCTGCTTAATGTGTTTTGCGTGGGTGTATCATTTGAACAATCGAAACTATCATCAAAACACACAAACTGTCAACCTTGAACATGTCCAAAACAATCTGTAACTCAAACTATCTGTCAGAAAATAATATGATTTTATTTTGGGAAACGCAAATTGGTCTCAACTATCTGATTCTGTAAACATTCTTTTTTCAACATTTGCATAGTTTCGCATGACGTTTCCCAATCTTCGCATCATTCTCTGAGAATCTTTGCTTGATACACCACAAATTGTCACGTGACATTTGGAAATAGTGATGTTATTTTGTCATCTTTTCTTCACCAGTCTGGTGTCATTCTTTGCATGATACTGCAAAGTTTCACGCACGTCGGTGAGAATCTTCATGCGAAAGAGCATTTCTTCGCGCGAATCTGGAGTCTTTTGTCCAAAATAGCAAGCTAATTTCTGTCAGTCAGGTGTACTTTTGTCAAATCTGGTCTCTAATATGGGTCTATTTTTCTTCCCTCCATCTTCACTGACTCTGAAAATTGATTTCTTGGGTTGATAATTACGTGATTCTTGCTTAAACTGGTCTTGTCTCATGTCTTTTTGGTCTCTTTCATCTGTGTTGTCATGCCTTGTGTCGCAATAATCATCTCTTGGCTGTTCTATCCTCATCTCCGATAATTTGCACCAAGGATACTTCACCTTTTGGCACATTCTGTGCAATTACTTTGAGACAGTTTCAATTTTGTTCCTAGTTCACATCCCTTGTTCAAACTTTGTCTATGACTATCACAACTTGAAGTGGCAAAACATTTCCTTCAATCAATCAAGATGAATCTGTACTTTTCACACCATTGCTAGCTACATCTAGTGAGGAATCATCTCGATCTCCTTCCCCGGTACGTTGACCTTACAATAAATGGTCATTTCCAGTGGATCTTAGTCGAGTTCAAAATCCTTTGTTCCAAGAAGACCCAAATTCAGAGAACACTCAATCTTTTCCTATTGAGTCTTTACACCTTGAGTCCTTGCATTTTGGCAAGATGGCAGATCATAACCAATCAGGTGAGGTTAGAAAAACTGACCTCTTTAAAACTTGGGGTAAGTCCCATTCTCAAGACCCCCCTAATGATGTAGAAGCAGAAATAACTCAAGAAGAGATTGCACAAGCTCATGATAATAAAGACTTCTGTAGGATGATGGGAGTTCTCCTAGCTGAGGAGAAAGAGAAATACATTCTTGAACTAGTCAATCAAGGGGCTAAGTTACCTTCCAATTATGATGTAGAAACACTTGTTGAGAAAGAGGAAGAAACTGAAAATTCCTGCTTACGCAAAGAAATGCAAACTATGCAAGAGAAACTCTCTCAACACTTGAAAGAGAAAGACAAACCTTGTTACACAATTCACGTTGGAAAGCATCTGTCCTTTCCCATTTGACAAATATCTCTTCATGCCTCCTTTTCCCAAAGGAGTGGAACTTCCTAAATACGATAAATACTTGGGTGCATCTGACCCTCAAGACCATTTGAGAGAGTTTGGTGCTCTCTCCATGGAATTCATACATGACACAACCTATCTCATGCATCTTTTCCCCCGTAGTTTGGGAGGGTCAGCTATGGAATGGTTCTCTAGACTACCAACTGGCATCAAAACTTTTGATGAAATTGCCAATTTATTTCTACAACACTATTCTCACAACATCCAACATCCGGTTCATATCTGAGATCTTTGCAACTTGAAACAAAATCATGGGGAATCCTTCTTGGCATTTCTCCAAAGATGGAGAGAACTCTATACACCATATTCTCGCAACATACCCGAATCTAAAAAGTTGGACATCTTTCTCGATAATCTTCTCCCCAACTTTGGGTATCAAGTATAGCTACAAGGTCCTCTAACCTTTGATGACATGATTAAACAAGCTGTAAGAATCGAGACACTTATGATCAAGAAAGGAGAATTGACTTTACACAAGGAAAATAAACAAGGGTCTTCCTCCTCAAGCAAAGATAAACCCAAATTTCCCAACAAGAACCAAAATGTTTTGAATGATGGCATTGTAGATAATGTGACTCCTAAGCCTTCCAAGGCTACCTTTAATCTCACTACCACGATGCAAGCAGCCAAAGCCACTGAAGTGGCTGTAGTAGATTCCAAACCGAGTACTTCATGATTTTCTGGACCTAAACCTTGGGCTCCTAGACCCAAGCGTGAGTTCACTCCTTTAGGAGAACCTCTTGAGATAGTTTACAAGACTCTCTTGGACAACCATTTACTCACTCCATTGGATAATTCATGACCTTATGATTTGCAACCAAGACCCTCTTGGTGGAATGAATCTTCTTATTGTGAATTTCACCAAAACAAAGGTCATAAAACAACAACTTGTCTTAAATTGTGGCATAAAATCCAGGATCTCATTGATAGTGAGGTTATTGTTGTGGGAGGTCACAACAAAAATTCTGATCACCAAGCTTTCAAAGATCCATTTCCTCCTCATGGAAAAGGTGAATCATCTAAAGGCAAAAATACTGATGCTAAGGTCAACTATACATACACCAATAACGACAATGTCATTAATATGGTTGAACCTATTGATGCTGAATATTATAATGTCATCATTCTCAAGGGAAGAGAAGATACTTCCAAGTCCAAAACACCTTTCATTTTGTGAGGGTCTACGCCGTAGTCTTTTGAATAAGAGCAATCTCAAGTTAGCGCTAATGTTGTTACTTGATCTCATGCTAAGATCATCATCAAAGGCCCTGATCCTTCTCTATCTACATCAACTCAACCTTCAGACAAAGCTAAGGTTGACTCTACCAATAAGAATCCAAAAGTGGGTTCCTCATCTAATACTACCAATTATAGCATTCTCGATCAATTGCAACGTACTAATACTCAGATAACTATTTTTGAGCTCCTAAAAATCTCCCCTGCTCACAGGGAAATCTTGGACAAAGCCCTCACCAAGGAAAATGTCCCAAAAGATCTTGATCTTGACCGGTTTCAATCCATGGTAAGTCACTTGACCTCCTCACATTACTTGTCTTTCTCTGAGGAAGACGACCATTCTTTGAGTCACCCGCATAATAATCCTCTGTACATTGAAGTCATGATAGGTCCAAAGCATGTTCGTCATGTTCTCATAGATAACGGTGTTGGCCTCAATATTTGCTTTGCTAGTTTCCTTACTAATTTGGGCTATGGTGAAGATTCCATTGGTGCTCGCAAAAATATTACTATTAAGGCCTATGATGAGGAAGAACGTAAATCCAAGGGGCTAGTTGTGTTTCCAATCAGAGTTGGTCCTATTGAACGTGATGTTATCTGTCAAGTGCTTGACATCCCTTTGGCATACAATATTCTATTAGGAAGGACATGGATCCATGAAATGCAGGTTGTCCCTTCCACATACCATCAGTACATTAAATTCCCATTCCAAGGATTTGAAGTGACTATACCTGCTAATACACGCTATGATTGCAATGCCCTCACAAAATCTGTTGACATCTTTGTGCCTACCAACAGAGAATCTATTGAATCCTTGAGAATAAATTAAAAGAAATGGAAAAGAGTTTGACACTCAAAGAAACTGATATGGGAGGATATCAGATTGAACCTATGCTATCTATTACATCTTTTCCTTTGTCTCCACGTTCTTTTGGGAGACCTTCTGAGCAAACTAAACCTTCTACAGTTCCTCCAACAAAGTATGGTGGAACCTTTGTACAAGCCACAATACCATTAGAAGAAGAAACTGAAAAAACAAAGCTATCAAAGCTTGGATCTATAAAGGAGATGACAATTCTGAACAAAATACTCCTCCTTATGCCATAAAACCTGAGCAATATGGCAAAGGTCTATCTATTATGCAATGTTTTGGCTATAAAGAAAATGGTCCCATGGGTGCAAATCATAAGGGACTGATTGCACCACTTGAAGCTATTGGTCATAGAACACACGACTCTATAGGTATAAGCTTCCAGAAACTCACATTTCAACTAGGGATAAACAAGTTTGTACCTCGAGAAGATAAGCAACCAACACCTAAAGAAACATCTAAAACTGAAGAACCTGAAGACAGTTCCGATGAGGATAGTTTTTCTTATCCTATTCCTCTAGACCTGGGGCATTCTTTGTTGTGCCAGATAACTTTATACCACATGTCAATACAGTAGACACTTAAAACAATTTTGATAACACCACTTCCTTTTCTCCATTAACTTATGAGTAGTGGAAAGAAATATATACTCTAAATCTAGGTCACCAGGGTGATTTATACATACCACCACACTTTCAAGAATAGTTTGACCAGGAATTACAGTCACTTCTCATTACACAAGAGGCAGTTGATGCTACAAACACTAATGAGGTACCTAGGTCAAAAGGTGCTCATTTGACCATAGCAGAGGTTCTAGGTAGAACTCATCCCAACTAGGGACAAAGGGTTGATTTCACTC
>MU224344.1:1480050-1492258 GCA_018584345.1 Thuja plicata
AAGGTGCTCATTTGACCATAGCAGAGGTTCTAGGTAGAACTCATCCCAACTAGGGACAAAGGGTTGATTTCACTCATGTTCTTGATATGACACCTAATGATGAAATGGACTCTCATGAATATGAGTTTGACAGCTTGTCATATACCACTTCTGAGAGAGATACAGATACAGCTAACACATATGAAAACCTTCTCAAAGTAGGTGAACGGTCTAGTGTAGGGTCACATGAGTTTGACTCCCTAGATTTTAACATGTTGTCTACTACAGTCGCTAGGAATCAAAGGAATTCGACTATACCTCTGGATGAGATCACTCTAGGTCTCGACTTTCTTTTTCATGCTTTTGATTATTATACCATGAACACACTTGAACCCTTCATGTCTCTTTCACTTCACCATCCTGAGCTTATAGAGTGGAACTCTATCTCCCCATCTAATGAAGTCCTTACGTTCCAGAATGATTATGCTCTTGCATGTTACCTATACGTTGTCGAACCTGTAACATCTTCCACTAGCGAAGCAAGTGTCAACATGACTGAGGCTGACATCAAGTATCTTAGTCACAAAATCAAAATAAGAAAAAATAGGTTCTCTGGTGGTGGAAACCACATTATGGCAGTATCAGAGCCCAAAACAGTCAAAATAAAAGACGTATCCAAGGGTGAAAACCTCTCTAAGGTGCCTGAGGATGAGATACTTGATGCACTTCTGAGTCATTTCTAGGAGAGATCATCTGTGCTTATTGAACCAACTCAACCTATCAAATTGGGTATAGAGGCAGAACCCCAGATCATTCACTTGGCACAATTACTATCAGAGGTAGAAAGAGAGGAATTCACTACATTCTTCCGAAGTAAAAAGATAAACTTTGAATGAAAATATTCAGACATGTTGGGATTAGACCATAATATAATCATGCATCATTTGTCCATTGCACCTGGTGTCAAGCCCGTCAAGCAGAAGCTTCACAAAATGCATTCACATGTAGCTCTACTTGTCAAGGCTGAATTGGAGAAACTTCTTAAGGAAGTGTTTATCAGAGTAATTGATTATGCAGAGTGGATCTCTAATATTGTTCCAGTATCAAAACATGATAAATCTATATGAGTCTGCACAAACTTCAGAGACTTAAATTTGGCATGTCCTAAGGATGATTTTCCATTGCCTAATATTGATATAATCGTAGATATGATAGCAAGGTATGAAATTTACTCATTAATGGATGGTTTCTCTGGCTATAACCAGATAAAAATTGTGCTAGAGGACCAAGAGAAAACTGCTTTCACATGTACTTGGGGTACCTTCTATTGGAATGTCATACCCTTTGGACTCAAAAATGCTGGTGCTACATATCAAAGAGCTGTCACCACCATATTTCATGACATGATGCATAAAACAATGGAAGATTATGTGGATGACACTTTAGCTAAGAGCATGCACCGAAAGAAGCATCTTACAGTTCTGGGTCCTATACTAGATCGTATGGAACAATTCAGTCTGAGGCTCAATCCTAAGAAATGCACATTTGGTGTAACATATGGAAAATTACTTGGTTATATCATCTCTACCAAAGGTATTGAAGTGGATCCTGCAAAAGTACAAGCTATCATGGAAATGCAGCCACCAAAAAATATCAGACAAATGAGAGGGCTTCAAGGCCGACTGCAGTCTATCCAGTGTTTTATCTCTCAACTAGCAGACAAGTCACAACCATTTACCAAGACTCTACACAGGGGTGTGTCTTATCAATGGAACAAAGAATGTGATGACGGGTTCACACAAATCAAACAGTATCTTGCAAACCCGCCAATCTTGATGCCTCCTATTCATGGGAAGCCACTGATACTTTTCATATCTGCTACGGATACATCATTGGGTATCCTATTGGCTCAAGAAGATCAGCACAGCAAAGAAAGGGCTATCTATTACATTAGTCAAACTCTGGTCTCATATGAAACAAAATATTTTTCTATAGAGAAATCTTGCCTTGCAGTGGTATTTGCTTCACAAAAATTGTGGCACTATATGTTGGCTCATACTACACGTCTAATTGCTAAAATTGACCCTCTGAAATATTTGCTCAGTAAAGCTACCCTCATAGGTAGATTAGCTAAATGGGTCATGCTTCTCAGTGAATTTGATATTGAATATGTAGAAAGGAAAGCCATTAAGGGATAGGAAATAGCAGATCAGTTGGCAGAAGCACCTCTATTAGATCATCAACCATTGCACATTAAATTTCTAGATGAGTCCATATTACTTCTCACACATCAATCATGGACTATGTTTTTCGATTGTTCATTTACCCAACAGGGGTCAGGTGCTGGGATACTGTTCATTACACCTCAAAGGTACTCTTTACCAAAAGTGTATAAGATGTTGTTTCCTTGTACAAACAACATTGTTGAGTACAAAGCCTTAATCAATGGTATGAAGATCGCTCTTGAGTGGTGAGTAGATGAACTCAATGTCCTTAGAGATTCACAGTTAGTTATCAATCAAGTAAATGATATCTATCAGACAAGGGATGACAAGTTGGTGCCTTATAAACGGTTGGTTGATGACCTTAAAAATTATTTTACTCACATTACATTTCAACAAGTTCCAAGGGAAAATAATAAAGCAGCAGATGCTATGGTTACTCTTGCCTCCATGCTACAGATACCAGAAAATGATTTTCGACATGAATTCCTAGTGGAGACATTACGCTACCCAACCTATGACTCCCCTAATTCCCAGATGATCTGTTCTATCATTGGACATGACTCATCTCGCTACCATCATATCTTTTCCTACCTTCGTGACCAGATTGTTTTGGACACTTACACTCGGAATGAGAAATGTCACTTAATCTGTAGTGCTTCACAATTTTTCATCATAGCTAACAACTTGTACAGACGTGGTCTAGATGGTACCCTCCTTAGGTGTTTAGAACCTGATGATTCCAAACGTGCATTAGTAGAGGTGCATGAAGGCATCTGTGGGTCTCACTCTAATGGCCTGACATTGGCTCGTAAACTTATTAGAGCTGGTTACTATTGGCCAGATATGGAAAAAGAAGCTACACAGTTTACTAAGTCTTGCAAAAAATGTCAACTACATGGTAATCTGATTCATGATCCAGCCAAGGAGCTTATTCCCTTCATTACTTTCTGGCCATTTCAGCAATGGGCCTTTGACTTGGTGGGTCAAATTTACCCCTCGTCCTCAAATGGACATAAGTTCATAATCACAGCTACAAACTATTTTACCAAGAGGGTGGAGGCAATCCCTCTCACCGTTGCCAATGGAAAATCAGTAGCTATGTTCATTCTCAACTACATCATTTGCAGGCATGGTGTACCCTCAGCAATAATCACTGATAATGGGGGGCAATTCAAAAACAAGGATTTGACAGAGCTATGCTCTAAGTTTAAAATTACTCAACATCGGTCTTCCATCTATTATCCTCAAGGTAATGGACAGGCAGAAGCATCCAACAAGACAATCCTTAAAATCTTGCATCGCACAGTGCATAAATCCAGACGAAATTGGCATCTTCAGATCAATCCAGCTCTCTAGGCATATAGGACAAGTATAAGAACACCAACAGGGGCTACACCCTATGCTTTGGTTTATTGAGCATATGTTGTGTTACCAATTGAGGTTGAGATTCCTTCTTTGCAAGTCTCTCTGAAAGGCCTCATTACTGATGAAGATAACAAAATATCTCGGCTACAAGAGCTAGAACTACTTGTTGAACATCGACAAGTGGCATTTGATCACCTAAGAGCATACCAAAAAAGGATGTCCAAGAGCTATAACAAGAAGGTTAGACCAAGGGATTTCCAAGTGGGTGACCTCATTCTGAGGGAGAACCCTAAGAATCAACAACATCGGATCTAGAAAGGGAAGTTTGAACCAAACTGGCTTGGTCCGTATATTGTTACTGCAGTGTTTGGGTCTGGTACCTATCAACTTTCAACTACTAAAGGAGAACAACTCAAAGAGCCCATCAACGCTCTTCATCTGAAATGGTTCTACAGCTGAGACATCTTCAGCGTGCTCATGTATATAGTAAAGTCCTAAAAAAATTCTAAAAATCTGAAAAATTCCTGAAAAAATGATCATCTTAGTGAAAACCTAGCGATAGGCGCTTTGATGTATCTCCAAAAAAATCATATATTCCAAAAATACAAAGAAATTAAAAAATACAAAAATACAAAAAAAAAGAGAAAAAGAAAAAAGGTGTCATTAATGAAAACCTGGCAAACAGGCGTCATTGTAGCAAAAAAAAATTCTTCCAAGAAGGTGAAAATCTGGTAAACAGGTGCCTCTTGTTCCACAATGCTATATCTATCGCAGCACCACTTGGCTTCACGCATTTGCTTTCCTGCATTGCTACTTTCCTACTTGCATTCGCTTTCAGTTCCTGTCAAGATATCAACTCACATGGATTGAAACTGGTCATACTCTCTTGCCAACCCTCCTGATCTTGGGGGCATTGTCTTATCACTCTTTGGATCTACTTTGTGACAGTCACCAGTGGTTCTCACTGCGTCTTCCTACTGTCACTTAGCTTATACTGAGTTCTCTCTTCTTGAGAATCTCCCTAACATCAGTCACCATTGGTTGTCACTGTGTCTGCCTACTGATGTCTAGCTAGTCCTATGATCTCTTCACTTGAGCATCTCTCTTGCGTCAGTCACCAGTGGTTCTCACTATGTCTGCCTACTATCGTTGTTCTATTGAGATTTCTCACATCCGTTCAATTGGAGTTATACTCACACGCTCTATCTATCTATACTTGGTCTTGACGTTTCTTTGCTTTAGCTTGTACATAGCTTTTGATCACTTTCGTGACACTCTAGTTGCTTTGCGAACCCTCCTAACTTGACATTTATTCAGCACCATATGCCTGGGGGCAACCACATCTAGTTTTTCCTCACAACATACATCAAGTTAGTCATCATTACCTAGGGGCATGGGTCCCCCATTTGATCATATATTTGGTTTACACTTGAGTCAGTAATCTTGTCACTTCTCAAGGACAACTCGCTACTGACATAAACTGGTGTTTTTTAACACCACCATAAACAGTGTTTTTTAACACTATCTTTGGACACATCTATGTTTTTTTAACACACATCGAATATCTCACACGTAAACATCAATCAATAACAATCAAACACAATGCACTCACTAGCACAACAGTGTTTTCCAACACCTCTAAACATGAACATATTCAAAAACTTTGAAACATGCTGAGCTATGCTTGAATATTTCTTTGTATGCTGTCTATTCTCATAGATTTTCATTGATATTTTCCTTGTCTACTGCTTTTTTGTGTAGTCCTGATGATCCTGAAATGTCAAATAAATAGGGTGTATGTGATAAGAGCTCCCGCACTAAGGTGGAACAGCCTCACATCCCTTGATCTTGTTTATTTGTATGCCATGGTGAGGTCGGTACTATCTCCTTGTTTATTATTGCTTTGTTTGTTATTGTTCTATTTGTTATTGATCTGTTTGTTTACGCATGTTCACACTCATCGTTATCTTGGCTTTGAATGCCTCGATACTGGTGTACTCTTGCAATATCAACTGGAAACAATATTCAGGTCATCTTGGCTTCTATGCCCTGGTGTTTACGTTCATTTCCTACATTTGTTCCGATGAAAGTCATATTCATATCCTTATGGTTGCATTGTGGCACCAGTAAGGGTTGTATCAACTTTTATGTTCCAAAAAAATGCTCAATGATGATGATTATATGATGGGTCTCACAACCATGTCCTAGAATTGCACTTTCATATTGCATCTAGCATAGGATCGCATTTTCATTCTAAGACTTGCATTGTGGCAGAGATTCAGTGTTCCTTTCTTTGCATTCTCCTGTGCTCATACATTAGGGAGTTCTTCTTCACTGTCCTAGTTTCATCATGACTGCACAAGTGTCCAGTCCTCTCGATTCTTCACATGATCTTTTGGTTAGCATTTGTCGTCCTGCATGAGATGTTAGTACCATATACATATTCATATTCACAACTCATTATCATTTACACATTGCATTTGCATTTCTTATTTACACATTGCATTTACATAAATCATCTACATACATACATCTTTGCATCTAAATCATACATGTGCATTTCATACATTTACATATATTTAAAAATATGTTCATACATTTGCATACATTCTAAATCATCTAACCATCTAAGCGTATAGGAAACATCTCATAAAAGACAATATGACACATGTGATGATACCAAAAGACGAGCTCATATATATATATATATATATATATATATATAATGTGTCGATACAAATACAAAATGGTGCTACTCGAGCACGATCTATCTCAAAATGGTGATATAAATACATAGATGCCAACGCATCAGATACATCCTATGATCTCATCTATCTATCTATCAAAAAAACTAACTCTGGCCCTCTCCCTCATCACCTGGAGGAGGTGGAGGTGGGTCCCTATCTGGTGGAGGTGGCACCTGTGCACCCTCTGACCCTCTAGCATAGGTTGATAATCTCGCAACCTGTGATGCCTCATCAGGCACCACCCCTATATACGATGCATAGTAATACGCCGCTCGAGCAGTCTGATGTCTCACCTCCTCCTGTGCTGCCCAGAGCTGCTCCCAGAGATCCTGTATCTCCCGATCTCTGTCTAATAATCATGCATCTCGCACGGCCACCTGTATATTCAAGTCTCCAACCTGTCTTGAGAGCTGTCTAGCTCTCTCCTAAGACCGTTGCTGTGGGTCCTATGCTAGATCCTGTGCAGGCTGGTCCTCCTACATTAGATCCTCTTATTGTACCTCATCCTATGGGGGTACCTACTTCTCCTTAGCTATCTGCTCTACAGTCCATCACTGAGACTGTCTCGTGCTACCACTTCCATTGGTCCCAACATCCATCCCCATATGTCGGGCGGGGGAGTCTACCTGTACTGTCCGGGGTCAGGGAGCCTGCTGTAATCCTGGTTGTACACTCCGCTGTGGTGGGGGCATCTGCATCTGTTGTTGTACCACTTTTGGTTGTACCACTTGTAGTTGTACCACCTATGGCTGTACTATGTGCCCTCGGCCTGCCATGCCAACCAGATCTGTAAACCTAGGGAACGGATGTGTAACGAAATGCTCCCTGTACTCAGCGGTCACACCGCCATCTACTATGTCTTGCAAATAATCCCACTGCACTGGGACCAAGGCTCGAATGTCAATCATGGTGCGACCCTATCCTAGCTTCGTTAGCCAGCCCCTCCAGATCTCATCTGTGAATCTCGCGTATGTTGTGTACTCCTGCGATATGTCCTGTGGGCGACCAAACTGCCGCCATACCTGCTTCTACGGGAATCTCTCTATAACTATGATCGCACAACCGATCATCACACATGAGCAAAACATATGGCTAAGCTGCTCTACTACATCATCCCAAGCCTCCGTGAGTCTCCATGGCCTCCAGACCACCGCTGCTAAATCATCAAGTTGGGCACGCCAATGATCTATCTTACCCAGCGCTGGCTAGGTAATCATCCCTCTGTATCTGCATATATAAGGCTCTAGAGGCTACCTCATATCCTCACATATCAGCCTAGTGACGGGAAGATGCTCCTAGGCCCATACCTGTAGTACAAAAACTCTGGCCGCCATACTCTTCGCCTCCCGGTAGACGATCTCATGCATCTCGTGATACATGTGGGCCAGCATGCACTGACCCCATCCATAATGTCGGGGCCGTGCTAACATCTACTGAAGAATCCTGCCCCAGCCACACTCTAGACCGTGTTGTCCATGATCAAGCATCAGGTAACAACCAAGGAAGCAGTTTAACACAACTAGAAACCTGTGGATAGGTCTATACTCACTGATCAGATCCTCCCAAGGAATAGCCCTACCCATGACCAGATCATCCTATAGTATCTCTCTCAAGGCTAGTGTCCCTAACCTGGGTTGTGTCTTTTACTCTACCCTAGCACCATGGAATGGGATCCTCAGAATCCGGTAGATGTCCTTAGGGGTCATAGTCATCTCCCCCTGTGGCAGATAGAACATGTTAGTCTCCAAATGGAAACGCTCAACCAGTGCTCCTAGTAATTCATGATTTACCTGAATCTCGGGTACATTACATAGAGAGGTCAGGCCCAGTGTAACCAGATGTGTTGTCTCTGCATCATCCAGCTATGATACTAATCTACTAATGGTCGGGTGGTGTGATCTGAAAGCAATGTCTGGAAAGTCAACCTGCAAGACATGCAAACAACAGTGCCCGATCAGTAATCTGAGACAATCAAAGCATAACGAGATAATAAAGCATTAAAGACATCCTACAGACAGTAACAACACTAATGAAAATGCTATTGGATGTGACGTAAACTAATTTCATGTTCTAATTGTTCACTTTTTACCATGCGAAGAAGCAGATTTTCACGCGATAAAGTACTCTTTCGTGCGAAGAAGTTTTTTGGGTCGCACAAACTTTTTTGACTTGTCGTGCGATAAAATGCCCTATGGAAGGGTTTTTCGCGTGAACTTGGGTACTCTCCCACACAATCTTTCCCACCGACTAGCGCGAAAAGTTGTTTTATCACGCAAGATTTCCCTATGGGTCGCGCGAAGAAATTACTTCTTCGCGTGAAAACCCGCAGACCATTTCCTAAAAACCTTGAAAAACAATAAAAATTTGACAGAAATTAACGAAATTTGAATTGCAGAGGTTTATCAACTACTTACTGGAGGTTTGTACGCTACAGGCTAGCTATGCCTCCTTGATCGCTCGAATCGATGCGTGTTGTAGGGGACCACCATTTTCGCTCAGAGCTCAATTCACAAAAGTCAAAAGGTTGAAATGATTTGAAATTACCTTTTTGTCCTTATATAGGTTTTGACCTAATTTTTCAAAGTGCTCTATTTTGCGCGAAAACTTCACCATTACCTAATTTGACCGCTGTGAATCCATTTTCGTTATCAAAATCAAAATTTGACACTTCTATATAGCTCAAAATCGCATTTTAAAATTTTTGGGACCGACGCGATCAGATACTTGTGCAGTCAACTTTTTGACGTCGCTTTCTTGTCAGAATCATATCTTATCTTCATTTTCTCAAATCTTTGTCTTTTTTCCTCAAAAGTCAACTCTAGTCAACTCTGGTCAACCCTAGTCAAACTTGGTCAACCAGACCTCAAAATCGCTCGAAATTGATTCTGAATCTTCTGCTTTCTTCCATAATCTATTCTGAGTTCTTCTTGATCTCTGATTCAACATCTATCTGCGATTTTTCACTCTCCATCATTATGACGTGTCATCTTTCCATTTCGCTCCCGAGGGGGCAGGATGATTACATCATTGAATCTATTTTATTACTCCGATCTGATTTTCAAAAGTCCTCATTGCTAGGGGCATCTCATCACTTGGGGCATGTTCAATTTTTCGTACCTCACAATCAAAACTGGATACTCCACAATCAATAAGGGCATCTTTGTTCCCTACATCTTGTCATCTATTAAGTATCTGAGCAATCTAACTCAGATTCTTGAGGATCAAGCTTTGTTCTGGAGATGGTTCTCGAAAAACTATTTTTCGGACAGGTATCGGGGCAATCTAACCCCGACTCCTGATAATCAAGCTTCGATCTGGAGATGATTCTAAACCTCTATTTACTATCTTTTGAGATAGGTATCGGGGCAATCTAACCCTGACTCCTGAAGGTTAAGCCTCATTCTGGGGATAGCCTTGTGAAAGATATCAATCTAACCAGTGTCTTGGCAATCTAACCTAGATATTGGGGGACTAAGCTTCGTTCTAGAGATAGTCTTAAAATCTCTATTGATTATCTTGTTGGACAGGTATCGGGGCAATCTAACCTTGGCTCCTGAAGGTTGAGCCTCGTTCTGGGGACAGCCTTGTGAAAGATATCAAATCTATTAGGTATCGGGGCATTCTAACCCAGATCCCTGAGGATCAAGCTTCATTCTAAAGATGATTCTCGAAATCTTAATCTGTTAGGTATCAGGGCATTCTAACCCGGATCCCTAGGGATCAAGCTTCGTTCTGGAGATGACCCTCGAAAACTCTACTTGACTGGCATCTTGGAAACCTAACCTAGACTTCGGAGAGTCAAGCTCTGTTCTAGAGATGGCTTTGAAATCTTTACATCATCAATTTTCAAATCTATTCTTCTATGCTTCAGACATTAGACTATTCTTTGAATCGATGCGCTGCTCGCACATCAATTCAAAAAGGGGCAAAATGTAACACCCCAAAATTGGCATCTTGCAACCCTAACCAATTTTTTTGCATTTTTCACTCTTCTAGATCATCAAAGTCCTATTGTACTAGGCAATTATGAGTTTTAACTCACTCTACTCGACCTAAGTGTCAAATGCAGAAAACCCTAAATCTACATTAATCATACATTATGTTTAATTCCTAAATATCTATTGGCTAAACAAACCTTATGATCGAATTAATTTAATTATAAAGTCCTAGCACTTTAATTAAATTAAATTCACCCCTTTTAGCTAAAATACATAAAAAGGAATTAAATTATATTTAATTATTAAATAAATATCCTCATTTCAATAATTGAATTTAAATATTCAGATAATTGAGAAAAACCTATTTATGAGGTCATATTTATTTAATTAATTGGATATTCTCTCAAAAATCTTTCTTCTGTTCAGAATTGGAAACTTCTCTTTAATTATGCTTTAAAGAGAAAGAAAACAGATAAATCAAATAAAACAGAATTAAATCAAAAAAAGAAAACAGTTAAAGCAAAAGGAAAACAATTTATTGTATTCTTTTAAAGAAAGCTTTCTATTTTAAATTGGCTTTTATATCTATTTTATTTCAAAAAGGAAAGTTTATATTCTGCACAACCTATGAGTCTATAAAAGAACTCTCATTCTCTCATTCAAACCCCCACTTACTTTCATGCATTGTTAGAACACTGAATTATTGCTACATTTCTTGATAATCTCATATAGAATAATTTCATTTTGCAATAGATTAATTTCAATTTCTAGAATAATTGCATTGAAATTATGTCTTAGACTATGCTTACATCTTTCAATTCTTAGAATAATCTTACATTGTATTGCATTCATGGAGAAAAATTCTTCGTTCCTAGATTGGTCTATGGTTGTGAGACTCTTGTTCTAAGAGCTATTTCGAAAACCCCGTCTGGATAGAAGGCAACAAGTCGAATCACACAGACAGGCAGGATGAATAACCTCATATTCAATCTTGTGTGTATTTGGTGAAGAAGGACTATGTTGAAGTGTATGGTGAGTTAACAAGGCCAAATTTACCACATACAACTGACTCCAAAATGACCACTAAGTGCTCCATTATGTTTTTCTTGGATCAAATTCTCTCTCATAGACCCTTTAGGAACACAAAGTTGACCTCCTTTAAACAACAAATCATTCTGCAAGGTATATTCAAAAAACTCACCATGAAAGTTGTTTATAAACTCCTTGCATACCTTGTAGATTTGGGAAAAATCTTCATCTTCAGCATATAGGTCTTTGAAGCTATCAATACCTATGCTTTGTAGCTGAACTTCTTGGACTGTGAGCAGCCTTCTACTCAAAGCATCAGCAACCTTATTCTGTACTCCCTTTTTATGCTTGATATTGAAAGTGTAGGCTTGTAGATACTCCACCCACTTCATGTGTTTGCTGCTAAGTTTGTCTTGAGAGTTAAGGAAGTTGAGATCTTGGTTACCAGTATATACTATGAACTCCTTTGGCAGCCAGTAGTGCCTCCACTTCCTGAGTGCTTGGACTAGAGCATACAACTCTAAGTCATAAGAAGAGTACTTCTTCTTTGCATCATTTAGCTTCTCACTATGGAAAGCTATTGGTCTTCCTTCTTGGCTTATGATAGCCCCAATGGCCACATTACTTGCATCACATTCTACTATAAAAATCTTATCAAAGCTTGGAAGAGCTAGAGTAGGCAACTCTGCTATTTTCTCCTTGAGTGTTTCAAACCCTTTCTCAGCTTGTGGTGTCCATTGAAACTTTGTCTTCATCCCACCTTTGATGGTGTCTAACATAGGTGCACAGATTCCACTAAAATGTCTAATGAACTTTCTATAATACTGAGCTAAACCATGGAAACTTCTCACCTCAGTGGTAGCCTTGGGAGTAGGCCAACTTAGAATGGCATCCACCTTTTCTTGGTCCATTTTTAGGTTACCCT
>MU224344.1:1509007-1520661 GCA_018584345.1 Thuja plicata
ATTAAAGGAATTACAAAATAGTGACATGTCCTCTTACATGGACTAGAGGACAAACACAAATAAGGATACCTTGGTTTATCCTTTTAATTACATATTTTCAACCAAGGAAAGATTAATTCTAACAAAAGGTCAAGATGATAATCAGAATAATGGACAAAGAGCTGAACAAAAACTTTCCAAGTATGTTAGAAGAAATCATCCACATAATCATATCATAGGAGATAAGAAGGCTGGAATGAGAAAAAGAAGTAAGTCACTAAACACTATAGATGTTTACTGTGTGATTTTGAGCCTAAATCTATTAATACTGCACATGAAAATGAAGAATGGGTCAGTGATATTAATGAAGAAATAGAATAGATTGAGAAGAACAGTACATGGACAATAGTACCAAGACCAGATGATAAGAATGTCATCGGTACCAAATGGATATTCAAAAACAAGCTGAATGAGAATGGAGAAGTCACAAGGAATAAAGCAAGATTAGTATGCAAGGGGTATGCACAAGAAGAAGGTATTGATTATGGTGAAACCTTTGCACCCGTTTCTAGACTAGAAGAAGTAATAATTATTCTTGCTTATGTTGCATTCAAGGGATTCAAGGTATACCAGATGGATGTCAAATCTGCATTCCAAAATGAAATACTAGAAGAAGAAGTATACATTGAACAACCAAAAGGGTTTGTTGATCTAGACAAGAGAAACATGGTATGTAGACTGCATAAAGTCTTGTATGGATTGAAACAAGCACCTAGAGCCTGGTATGAAAGACTTCATTCCTATCTCATTAGCATTGAATTTGTAAGAATAAGTGAAAATAGCAATTTGTACTTAAAAGTGTTAGAGTAATAGTCTCTTGGGTTATTAATTAAATCATTATGATCTAATTACTAACTCACCTTTTCACTCTAGTTGCTTAAGCTAACCTTAGGTTTTCCCTTTTAGGGTTTCGTGATTCCTTTTATAAGGATTCACCTCTTTATTTTTCAGAAGGAGTTTTCACATCTCATTGTAACATCTTGAAACATATTGTTAATATATTATTTTCTTGTGCATATGATGTCTCCTTTGGCTTTTTGGCCTTCATAGTTTTCTCTTGTCTTCTATTCTTCACTTCCTCCATGTAACAGGTTATGCATGCAGGTGTTCTTGGGAGAATAGGGTTTTACCTATTCTAACATGGTATCAGAGCCATCTTGCTGCTCGTTGTTTGTGCTTTGTCAAAGTGTTTTAGAAGCTAGAGGTTTTTCTGACTTTCTCGAAACTTTTTATGTGGATTTAGGGGGCATTTGTTTCTGGTCATTTTGGGCTCAAACGGACATTACCATTGTGCTCAGAGCGCCAAAAAAACCTAAAATCCATATAAAACTTGTCCATTTTGGACAACTTGGCTCCGAGGCAAAAAAAATTTGGTTTCCTGTGTCGTACGGGCATGAAAACTGAGAAAAAATAAAAAAACAATCATTTTTAAATAGTTTTTATGCGTTTAATTAATGCAGCCCGTGCAAATTTAAAATGGGCCACCGCCGCACCACCGCGGCCTGGCCTTCGTTGGTAGAGACTCTGGTGCCCACGGCCCGCTCTACCCACCACGCGGCCCCCGCTGCCCTGCGCTCTGCCGCCACCAGCCCCCGCCGCCCTGCGCCCTGCTGACCACCGCTCCGGCGCCCACCGCCTCCCGGACCCTGCCGCCACTCAGCTTTGCTGCCCAGTCGCGCCGCCGCTTGGGCTACCCGACGGGTGTTAAGCCCCGTGGGCTTATTTATGCCTAGCAACAAGTCTTATGGAAACCAGGGGCCCCGCAAGCTTCTTTATGCCCAGCGGCGGTCATATGGCACCCAGGGGCTAGCCCTTTTTCAGCCCCTAGGGCTTAAAATCTGATTTTTAGAGCCCTTTTTACCCTCCTTCACTGTTTTCGCTCTATCTGGAGCATACGGAGGTATTTTTTTGACTTCTTTATATCGTCAAAAAGCTCTTTCCGAGCACTTTCTGATGATGGAGGTTGATGTTTTGGGTTTTGCACTTTGATAGTGTTTTTTTTGTGAAAGTTTGATGTATATTTTTTTCCTTTTGGGAGCCATATCTTGCTCATCCGGACTCTATTTTTGAAAAACCAGACATCGTCAAAAAGCTGGTTCAGTGAGCTTTTCAACTATAGGGGTCTTTTTTCCAGATTCTACTCTAGGTTCTTTCTCCACTAAGTTTTTATCTTTCGCACTCTGGCAGATTACTTGGGTTCTACAAGTCCTGGGATCTCTTCTTCTGATCTTCTAGCTCACTCTTCTTTCTGACTTCTAAGCATCGTATGCTTCTGTAGCATTCTCTTTTCTGCAAATGCACTGAGATAAAGTGCCTGCTTTTGTATATCTAGGATTTTGAGCACCTTGTGTGTTTTTTGTACTCGCACTCAATTATAAAGTGCCATGGGGGGTTATGATATTTTGTCATTTTTTGCTCATCCACCTTTGTCAAGTGAGCGTACCTTCCACAACATTAGCCCATGCTATGTGTCAGTGACACTGCCCTTTATCCTGTGCTTGTACTTCTGTTGCACTATTGGTGTTCCTGATTCTTCTTTCTGCAGATATTTCTAGGATTGCATTTCAGTGTTCCTATAACCCATCTCCCTGTTCAGCATTATGGGGGGGTTCTCCTATTGGTTCTATTGCTTCCTGGGTTTGATTGATCAGCTCTTCAGACTTTGTCTTCTCTACCTGGTCATGCACTTTTTTAGTGGGGGTTCCAGCAGTTACTTCTGACAGTGTTTACAGCTTCATGCTTCGGAGATGCTTCTTGCTCTTTCTTGTTCCTTTCTTTGGGACTTTCCCTAGATTTGAGGCTTAGTTTCCTTCATCTAGTTTATTTCTTGTACTTGGGTACCTGATCAGGCCTTGTTGCCGGGACCCTTCTTTCCTGCTTTCTGCAGTAGCCTCCTAAATTTTTGCTTCTCCCTAAGCTTATCTTAAGGGGGGGTGTTAGAGTAATAGTCTCTTGGGTTATTAATTAAATCATTATGATCTAATTACTAACTCACCTATTCACTCTAGTTGCTTAATCTAACCTTGGGTTTTCCCTTTTAGGGTTTCATGATTCCTTTTATAAGGATTCACCTCTTTGTTTTTCAGAAGGAGTTTTCACATCTCATTGTAACATCTTGAAACATATTGTTAATATATTGTTTTCTTGTGCATATGATGTCTCCTCTGGCTTTTTGGCCTCCATAGTTTTCTCTTATCTTCTGTTCTTCACTTCCTCCATGTAACAGATTATGCATGCAGGTGTTCTTGGGAGAATAGGGTTTTACCTATTCTAACAAAAAGAAGATACCGATGGTAATATTATGATTGCTAAAATATTTTTTGATGATATCATTTTTAGGGAAAATGAAATGTTATGCAAATCCTTTGATAATGAAATGAGAAAAGAGTTTGAAATGTCTATGTTTGGGGAGAAAATTCTTTCTTGGTCTACAGATTCTTCAACAAGATGCATATATATATCACTCAGTCCAAATACATCAAGGAAGTGTTGAAGATATTCAAGATGGAAGATTCCAAACCAGTTGGAACACCTATGAAAACCAGATGTAAGATGACAAAGGAAGATAGTTCAAATGAGGTAAATTCGACCTTGTATCGATCAATGATTGACAAACTAATGTAAGTTGTTCATACTAGACTAGATATTGCACATGCAGTTGAAATAGTTGCAAGATTCTATGCTAATCCTAAAGAATCACATATGACTGTTGTCAAGAGAATTCTGAGATATCTAAAGAACATTGAGGACTATGGCTTATGGTATAAAAGAGAAGGAAAATTTGAGCTATGAGTCTACATAGATGTTGATTGGGTTGGAAACATAGATAATCGAAAGAGCACAACTGGAGGAGCATTCTTCATGGGTGACAGACTTGTCATATGGATAACCAAGAAGCAAGGATGCATCTCTCAGTCTACTGCATAAGCAGAATATGTGGCTACTGTTGCAAATTGCTCTAATATTACATGAATCAAATAGTTACTGGAAGGTATGAATATGAAGATTCTTGAACAAGTGATTATCTATTATGATAATACCAGTGCGATAAACATATCAAAGAATCCATTCATGCATGCTAAGACTAAGCATATTGCAATCAAGTATCACTATTTAAGAGAAAAAGTGCAAGTAAAAGAGGTGATACTGGAATATGTTCAATCAAAGGAACAATTAGCTGACATATTTACCAAGCCATTATCAAAAGATACATTTGAGTACTTGAGACAGAGACTAGGGGTCCAACCCTTGTCTATCGGTCAGTAAGCTGAGTAAGAGATTGCATCAGCCTACACACAATCAGGAAATCATTCATGTTGATGCAAGCACATAGATGGACTACAAAATATACATCTGTACAAAACAAGGTACATACCTACACCAAACACCAAAGTCAATGTATTGCTGATGGATAGGGAAATTCAAGGAGTATATTATAAATAGGATAGAAGATGATATGGAAGAATTCTTTGGCATTGTTTTCAAAGGGATATATTATCTCATTATCAAGAAGAGATTATATCATTATCCATAGGGAGAGATTACATATGAAATATCCATCAGAGGGAGAGAATACATACAAAGGGAGATATTGTTGTCAAAGGAAAAAAAGATGATCAAGGAGAGGAACAGTCAAGGAAGAACACATATCAGGAACAGAGATAGAAGCTTCTACATCTATCCAGTAAAGGGATTGAAGATTGAAGAACACACTCTGCAAGAAATAAATCTAAGCTATATGAGCTTACCGAGAGACAAACATTTGTATTAGTTATAATAGGAGAAATTGATGAACTTCAACTATTATATTTTATATTATATTAGAAATAATATAGTGTGATAATTTAGTGTATTTCCATCAATGCCAAAGGGAGAGATTGATGACATATAACTGTTTGAATGTTTGAAAATGTTAAGTTGATCACCAAAATGCATAAAGATAATGCAAGACATTAAATTAGTTAATGGATTGTATTGTCATTAATGTCAACCTGATATAATATGATCGGTTATAAGTGTCAAAGACTTCAGAGAATCATAGAGATAAAGATTATGTTTTTAGTAATGCATAAAAGACCAACATCAACTAAGTGACTACAAACACCGACGATTAGTGGAACTTGACGGACAGAGAAACCCGAGAGAAAAGTCATAGTGATGCCCGAGCAAGAAAACTGACAAACATTACCGACGAGAAAAATCACAAGCATTATCGACGACCATAATTACAGTGTTACCCAATGAGTAGAACTTTGCAGTGATGCCCGATGGACGTACAACATCGACGGAGAAGCCCAAAGAGAACTGAAGTGTTGACCGAAGCTATCAAAGAGTTAAAACACCAGAAGGAACTGAAGTCCAAAAATGACAAAATACTTAGTTGGAAAGAGCTAAAGATAGACTTAATTGGTTGTTAACATTATTTTCATTGACAATTTAAAGCCAAAGATCAGTAAAAGGTTTAAAGTTGTTTTATCCAGTTGGCAAGAAAAATTATACGAGATAAAACAAGAGTTAAGCTTTAAATCAAGATTGGCTAAGATTGTGAATCACGCCAAGAAAAAGAAAATCGAGATGTGAGAAACAGTGATATCATGTCTCTAAAGAGACAATCTAATTCATTATGAATTAGGGGAGTGAACAGAGAAATAAAATGCTGAGGAGAAACTGATGAAGAAAAACTTCATGCAGTCCTGATAAATCAAGCTGAGGAAAGAGCTAAAGATTTCTGCGGACACCGAGCAATAGAGAAGCACAACATCACCAAGCAGAAAAAAGTGGAGCAAAGGTATTGAAAAGACATATTGATCAGAAAGGTATTATGAGCTTACAATAGATCTAAAAATCTGCAAGCTAAGTTGTATGTGTGAACATATCATTTACTGTTTTAGTTTAACCAATAATTTAGAAAGTCTCTTAACCGAGTAGGACTTAACAATCCTTTCTATATTGAGATACATCCCAAGGAGTATCAAAAATTTTGATCATGAAGATAGCATAAGATGCCATATTAGAGAAGCACAACATCACCGAGCAAAAAGAAGTGGAGCAAAGGCATTGAAAAGACATATTGATCAGAAACATATTATGAGCTTATAATAGATCTAAAAATATGCAAGTCTAAGTTGTATGTGTGAACATATCATTTATTGTTTCAGTTAACCAATAATTTAGAAAGTCTCTTAACCAAGCAAGACTTAATAATCCTTTCTATATTGAGATACATCCCAAGGAGTATCAAAAATTTTGATCACGAAGATAACATGAGATGCCAGATGTCATTTGACAAACTACACTGGGTTTGGTCATAGAAGGTAGCATAGAGATGCCCGATATCAAGTGAAAAACTATTTTATTTAAATCATCTAACAAGGTCACACCTAACAATGTGTTTGTAACCTTTAACAAGGTTGGCTCTTCACCGAGCTCACTTCAGAAGAGTGAAAATTTTGGGTTACCAGTCCAAAGTGGTTTTTCCCTTAATAGGCTTTCCACATTAAAAATCCATGTGTCAATGTGTTTATGAGTCATTACTTAAGTTTTTCGCATTACACATAACTAATATGGATTGATCGGTATACACTAAGCAATTTATTGTTTTTCAGTAAATGAAAGACTACTATTCGGTAAACATTAAGAATAAGGTTTAACAGTGAACTCCGAGCAGTAGTTATTTGATAAGTTTGTTTGAAGGCATACATCTTGTAGGACTAAAGATAACTAGAGGCTTAATATTGTAGTACTAAGTTTTTGGGTTGATTTATTGAAATATTTTTTAGGCCACTGATTCAGCCCCCCCCCCTCCCCCCCCTCTCAGTTATTCTAACAGTGCAAAAGGTGCATAATGTTCTCACACATTGTTATCTTTACTCATGCTCCATGAGATGTTGATACTGCTACCATTATGATATGATATTCTTCTTTTAAAAATTTGATGCTTTGATTGATGAATCTGATTTTGATTTTGATGTTCTTGTATTCTTCATACTGCATAATGTACCCACACATTGTTTTCTCCATGCTCTTAATATCATTGTCCACTATCTATGGCTTTATAAGGCATTGCTTTAAAAAAATACATAGTTTTCCCTGACATTGCTCCTCTTTCACCACTATTGTGTCACATTATTCTTTGAAGGAGATCACTGTATTCCATAAAATTTCATTGTCTTCAATTTTTTTTAAAATGTTAATACAATGTTGTCAATGTTTTATTGCATTTAAAAAAAAAAATTAAAAATAAAGTAAAAGGTTTCATATGCCAAGATATGTCCCTTTAACAATTTTCTTGGCATCAATATCTTTAAACAATAAACTGAATCTATCAACAACTATAAGGTTTCAAAATTTAAAATAAATATGTCCGTTAAATAGTCTCTTTATAATTTCCTTTTGTTTACTTCTAGAATATTGTTCCTTCAGCACTCTTTGTCTTTCATCCATGATTGAGATGTATGACTGTACTTATTTCCCTGCATAGCATTTGTCTACATAGTGAATGAGATCAGAGGATGCTCTTGATATCTGATTCTAATCCATTGTTGCCCCAGGAACATTATGACTGAAAATACCTCTTCTCTTGATGCATTTAAAATACTATTACATATGATGTATCACCCCTTTCATAACTGCACCATATTTCAAAGATCTTTACTTTTGATTACTAAATCTTTGAATTGGTATTACAGGAAAACCGCACACCTCCCCATTTGTGAGATTCCAGTGTCTTTACCTATTGCTAGGATGCTTTATCCATGCAATCATTTGTGCTTGGAAAACTTGCACTCATGCTTGCATGGATATAAGCGTCCTACAATATATGAGGATACTTTAACAAATTGAGGACCAACAACCTACCTTGGCTACTGTCCCAACAAGCTGAGCTCTACTTGGTGCAGGAGCACACCTAACTCAAACCCTTAGCTCTTTATTTCTGGCATGTACTGACTCTAGCCAAGTCAGGAGAGTTTGTGTGGACCTTAGAAGGTATTTTGTTTTCCCTAAGATGGATATGACTAGGTCAATCCATGTCTAGTTGGGTTTCTTAGTTGATTTCCTTATTTTTAGTTAATACTATCGGTTAACACTGTCAGTTATCACTGTCGGTTAACACTGTCAGTTAACACTATCGGTTAACACTGTCGGTTAACACTGTGTCGGTTAACACTATTTGCTAACACCGTCAGTTAACACTGTCAGTTAATTTTGACTGGTGGTCGGTTTTGCCTTACTGTTGGTCAGTAAAGTCAGTCGTAACAACCCGCGAGAAGCGAATCTTGTCTTTTATGGACAATATGGTTAGTTGTAACAGTTCCTAAAGAGATGCTTATGAATATGTGGGTAGTTAGGGGTCGTTTCAATGGGAGGATGGTTATTAATAACATCCCAAGCCTTCATTTTAAAAATGGAGAAGAGAAAGTAGAGATTGTAGGAAAAGAGAAGCTACAGGAAATCATAGAGTTACAGATTATTGTACTATTTTTGTTTTGTTTCTAGTAATGAGAAGTTGCAGATAGTGTGTTTTGTGGATATCAAACTTCTCTGTTCATTTTGCATGCAAGTAGATTAGTTACCTTACTTTCTATTTTGTAAGTTCTTAGTTCTTCACCCGTTCTGGGTTGTAAGTAGTGATGGCCCCTCGAGATTCCTGAATCCATGGTGAGAGTCATGTGTTGGGATGGAACTTGAGAGGAGCCCTTGTACATAGTTTCCTTTTTGTTTTATGTAGGAGAAGCAACAGAAAAGAGTCTGGAGATCTTACCTTAGGCGAGCTTGGTAATAGTCCAGCTAGGGAAGAGAATGAAAGCAATGTTCTAAAAACATTGATTGAGTGGGAAGAATGAATCTATTTGTGTAGGTTCAGCAAGGAGGAGATGAAAAGAACTTTGATGGGGACTGAGTCTTGAAGAGGAGGTGAATTTGAGAGTGACTTACCTTAGTTTAGGGTTGTGAACACCCTAAGAGATCTGGGAGAGAGATCTTAGAACAGAGCCAAGTTGGTTCTGTAGCAGCAACAAGACTTCTGTCCACATCAGATTGGTATCAGAGCTCAGAAGATTTTGAGTGTGTAGATGGAAGGTGATCTACACTAGGTAGTGTTGGGTTTGTTTGGTACTTGCTATGAAGTTCATGGTTGCATGTTGATCCATCAGAGCTGCAGGAGGATGAAGTTATTCTTACGGGTGTGAAGATCTCAATGGAGTTCTTGGTATTGTCTCCATCAAGCATCGAGATAAGGCTGGGTGGAAGGTGCAAGAAAGAAACCACTAAGAGAAGGGTGGTCAACATCTTCCAGAATCTTGTGTGGGTAAGATGGAAATATGGAGGTTGTGTGAAGCAGCAGGAAGAGTGGTAGATAGCGACCAGTATGCACTCCATTAATCAGAGTCACAGTTGAAAGAAGAAGCAGAGGAGGGATCAATCCTTACAATTGGTAAAGATAGTCAAGATGTATTTGACAGCAGAAGAGAGAATCATATATGAGGCATATAAAGCCTTTAAAGAATCTGAAAGAAAGAAAAGAGAAGAAGTAGAGAGAAATAAGAAGGAAGAAGCAAGAAAGAATGAAGATTTGACAAGAACCCAAGCACAAGAAGACTTAAGAAACTTAAAGAAATGGATAGAGGAAAATGAAGCCAAACTACTGGAAACTAAGAGAATGATCCATGTACTCCTAGAACAAGAACTATTGGAAAAGCGACAACAAGAGACCAAGGAACTTGTTGAGAAACATGAAAAATTTGCAGACATGGAACAAGAATGTGTTATGGAGTAGCATGAAGAAGGAATAGAAAATGGAGAAAAGGGTCAGCTGAAGATCCTTGTGGTGGATGCACCATTGAGTTTTCCACTTGAAGGACATACAAAGTAGTCAGCTATGGAAGAGAAGAGTGAGCAGCAAATGGTGGTGAATGAACCTAAGTGTGGAAGGGTTCATGAAGATGCTAAGAAGGTGTCAGAGTGTGTTGCTTGTGAAGGTAGCAGATGTGTGATTGCAGCGAAGAAGCTACTGGAAGAAGTTGGTTGTGATAAGACAGCGCAAGTTGTTGAAGGTGCCATGAAAGTAAGTCCTCAAGGACTGCATGAGAAAGAAATCTTAGAGGAAGAGTTGGAAGCCATTGGTGAAGAATGGAAAGATAAGTTTGGAGTAGAAACAACATGCCTAGGAAAAAGGCACAAAGAAGATTTGGATACCTTCATGAATGCAGCATTGATCTCAAAGGATGGGACTAAGCAGCAAGTTGTAGCAGACTTTGGTCAGGAAAAGACCATGGTGACTGAATTTTCTCTCAAGGAAGCAGTGGCAAACCAAACTTATGTTTTGGTACATGCAGATGTAAGGGAAATTTGGTTTTATAACTCTTTTTTTGCAGTATTGAAAGGGAATCATGTTGATGGCCCTCTGAATGATCATAGTACAGGCCTAGAGTTGAATGATCTATGGTACAAGTACAAGTTGTTTGGTTGTAGGTACAAGAAGTTAAAGGCAAGAGGGTATACTTTTGTTGCAGGGCATCACCAATCAGTGCCTCCAAATTGGAAGACAAGAAAGAGGTCACCTAATCCATGGGACATGGATTCTTTTCCACCCTAGGAGTATGGTGCAGAGCACCCCATGAAGACAAGTCCTGAATCCAAGAATGGTCACTTGGTTGATCATTAAACTTTCTTTTGCCTGGGGGAGTATGGTGCAGAAGCACACCTAACTCAAACCCTTAGCTCTTTATTTCTGGCATGTACTGACTCTAGCCAAGTTAGGAGAGTTTGTGTGGACCTTAGAAGGTCTTTTGTTTTCCCTAAGATGGATATGACTAGGTCAATCCATGTCTAGTTGGGTTTCTTAGTTGATTTCCTGATTTTTGGTTAATACTGTCGGTTAACACTATCAGTTAACACTGTCAATTAACACTTTCGGTTAACACTGTGTCGGTTAACACTGTTTTCTAACACCGTCGGTTAACACTATCAGTTAATTTTGACTGGTGGTCAATTTTGCCTTATTGTTGGTCGGTAAAGTCAGTCGTAACGGCCCGCGAGAAGCGAATCTTGTCTTTTATGGACAGTTTGGTTAGTTGTAACGGTTCCTAAAGAGATGCTTACAAATATGTGGGCAGTTAGGGGTCATTTCAATGGGAGGATGGTTATTAATAACATCCCAAGTCTTCATTTTAAAAGTGGAGAAGAGAAAGTAGAGATTGTAAGACAAGAAAAGAGAAGCTACAGGAAATCACAGAGTTACAGATTATTGTACTATTTTTGTTTTATTTCCAGTAATGAGAAGTTCCAGATAGTGTTTTTTGTGGATATCAACCTTCTCTGTTCATTTTTCATGCAAGTAGATTAGTTACCTTACTTTCTATTTTGTAAGTTCTTAGTTCTTCAACCGTTCTGGGTTGTAAGTAGTGATGGCCCCTCGAGATTCCTGAATCCATGGTGAGAGTCATGTGTTGGGATGGAACTCAAGAGGAGCCCTTGTACATAGTTTCCTTTTTGTTTTCTGTAGGAGAAGCAACAACAAAGAGTTTGGAGATCTTACCTTAGGCGAGCTTGGTAATAGTCCGGCTAGGGAAGAGAATGAAAGCAATGTTTTGAAAACATTGATTGAGTGGGAAGAA
>MU224344.1:1567245-1583714 GCA_018584345.1 Thuja plicata
TTTCTCATCACCACTTGGTCCTGCTTGCACTTGATGTCCCGACCTTGAATGGGTGAAGTTTCTATGCCCTTGGCCACCACCTTGAAATCGAACTTGACCTCTCTCGAATAACCTTCCATCTCGCTTGCAATCTTTGGTCCTGAGGCTTGGATCATTCCCCCTGTCCATCCATAACTCCTCACTTTGGTTGCCTTTCCTTCGTTCATCTGGAGTCCCCGAGCTTGGAACTTGGAGTCACCCCTTGCCATCACACTCAACCTACAATCCACATACCAACATCAATCAGCAAACATCTTACATCGAGAAAATCTCCCTCAAATCGGATCTATGCAACCAAATTTAACTTTCCAGAATTCTGAAATGAAGAATTTTGATTAAATTTCCAGATTTTAAGCACTGAAAACTCTGATTTTATGTCCAAATGGATGAATCTTAAGTTGTTTTCAGAAATTTAGTCATGGAATTAAATCTAAAATGTTTGCATGAATGCTCCTTGCATGATTAAATAGCTCAAAATCTGAAAGGTGAAATCAAATAATCTAATTTTTTGCTATAATAAGAAATTAAATAAATTTAAATTAGAAAAAAACAATGAACACCATTCTTGCACAAAACAATCTAATTTCTTGCTATAATAAGAAATTAAATAAATTTAAATTAGAAAAAAACAATGAACACCAAGCATACAAGTGCAAAAAAAAGATACAAAATATTAAAATAGATAGCCTCTTCCAACTCTTTCTCTGGAATCTCGCCCTTGGTTGCTAGGTCCTTTTCGCGTTGTTCCTTCGCTTCCTCATCGATATCATATGCCCTAAAACCTTATCTTCTTCCTTCGTAAGGTGCCTTCCATCTTCAATATCCATTTATTCTTATCTAGAGAGCCGGGGGTCCGAACAATGCATTTGTCAGGGGCTTTTGCACTCTCGACACTGCAATACCCTCCACATGCTTTCTCGCTAGTCGCTCTTCCAGGGCCATCATGGGCTTGGCCCAATCTAGGTCTGACCTATATGGTTCTTTAGTTATTACTGGATCTTCTTCAATCTCCTTTTCCCGGCCAATAGTCCATTCACCTTTGGTTGCATATCCCAACATGTTGATCTTTGCAATGTGTACCTTCCTCTCTTGGTAGAGTTTCAATTTGGACCCGTTTACTGATTCCTTGATAGGTCTGTCCTTGAGAATTGCAAGTTTTATAGCCCCATTATCTCCCACTTCTCTTTCTTTATAAGGTCCCAGCCAACGAATTTTGAACTTACCAGGCTTGATTTCGTTGCGACTGTTATACTTCAAAACTAACTGGCTTGGTCGAAAGTTCATCCACCAGAGGTGTTTGTCGTGCCAAAATTTTCTCCGCCGTTGAGCCACCTCGGTAGCCCATTGGGCTGTCATTTGTCTTTCATCCAATTTCATCAGATTGAATAATCGTTCTTTCAAATTTTCTATATCTCCCCATCGGTTCTCTACTACTACCCTCAGACTTGGTACGGTGCAGGTATGGCCACCTCCTGCTCGTACATGAGTTGGAAGGGTGTGTGTCCTGTTGTTGCCTTATAAGAGGTCCGATACGCCTAGAGTACGGCTGGAAGTCTCACTTCCCAGTCTCCCTGTGCCACTCCAGACGTCTTGTATAGTTTTGACACCAATACTTTATTTGTTAACTTCGCCTGCCCGTTGGCTCGAGGGTGGTACGGGCTTGACAAGTTATGAAATATTTGAAATTCTGTTGTCATGCTCTGAATGACCTGGTTCACAAAGTGTACTCCTCGGTCACTAGTGATGGATATGGGTATGCCAAACTGTGTGACGATTTGCTCATAGAGAAATCGAGCCACGCTAAGTGCTGTGTTATCTGGAAGTGCTTTGGCCTCTGCCCACTTTGTCAAATATTCAGTGGCTACCACTATATATATCTACACCGCTGTGCAGCGCCTACCTTCAAAGGTCCGACAAAGTCCAGACCCCACCATTCAAACAACTCCTGAGACTGTGAAGGAAACAATGACATGAAGTCTATTTTTAACGGCTTGCTTGCCCTTTGGCAAGTGTCACATCCAAGCGCCCACTCAGGCATTCATGTGCAGGGTTCGCCACCATAGCCTTGCAAGCAGTACTTTCCGTGCGGTGGCATTCGGGCCCATGTGCCCTCCTGCCAGTCCTTCATGAGATTCCCTCAGCACACTCGGAATTTCCTCCTCCATGACACATCTGTGCAACACATGGTTGGGTCCCATCTTGTACAACAACCCACTGACGAGTTGGAATGTTTTACTTTTCAGTGCCAACATTCTCCTTTTACTTGGCGGCATCTCTTGGGGGAACATGGAAGTAGAGAGGTATTGGCCAATATGCTCGTACCATGAAGGTAGGATTGCTATCTGGAACAAATGAGCATCCGGAAAGTCTTCATTCACCCCATTGGCAGGCTCTCCTGATTTTATCCTAGAGAATTGGCTGGCAATGACATGGCTCTTTCCGAGGCGTACGATAATTGTGAACGTAAATTCCTGAAGTAAGAGCAGCCATCGACATACCCATCCTTGTATGATGGGTTTGTTTACCAAGTACATCAATGCTTGGTGATCCACGTAGAATGTGAAGGGTGTGGCAAGGAGGTAGTGTCGAAATTTTTGGACGGCGTATACCATGCCCAACACCTCCCTTTCGGTCGTATTGTAATTCCTTTCAGCCCTTGACAACAATCTGCTTGCAAAGTATATTGGATGGTCGACTCCTCCTGGGCCGGCTTGTGCCAATGTGACATCGATGGCATAATTTGAGGCATCCACGTGTACGTGGAATTCCTTGTCCCAGTGTGGATATACCAGAATAGGTGCACTTACCAATCTGGACTTGAGTTCTTTAAATGCCTCTTCTTGTTCAGTCCCCCAAGTGAATGGTTCACCTTTCCTCGTCAGCCTGTCCAATGAAAATGAGATCTCTGCAAACCCTTTGTTGAATTGTCGGTAATGGCCAATTTGCCCTAAGGACTTCACTCCCGTCACATCTTCCGGGCTTTCCATCTCAACGATAACTCTGACTTTATCAGGGTCCGTCTTCAATGCTTCCTTACTAACTATATGGCCAAGTAGCTTACCCTGTGGCACCATGATATGACACTTCTTTGGATTGAGTGCCAACCATGCCCTCCGACATCGTTCCATACATTCCCGCAGTGCGGTGAGGTGGGTTTCCTTCCCATTGTATATGGACCAATCATCCAAGAAGGCTTTGAAATTATCCATCGACATCTTTTCAAAAATATGGAGTATGATTCTCTGGAAGGTGGTAGGAGCGTTGCATAGCCCGAAGGGCATCCTGTTGTATGCATACACCCCATCCTCTACAATGAATGTAGTCTTCAATTTGTCCTCCTCGGCGATGCTGATCTGGTTATAGCTTGTGATCCCGCCCATAAACGAGTACATCTCGTGCCCCTACCACCTCTTCCAGTATGCTGTCAGTGAACAAGATGGGGAAGGGATCCTTGATCGTGACGACGTTAAGGCATCTAAAATCTACACATATCTGGATTTGGTTAGCTTCCTTCTTCAGAGAGATGACGATGGGTGATACCCACTCACTCTTTTGCACTTTGAAAATAATTCCGGCATCCAACATCTTCTCAATTTCTTCTTGTACCTTTGCCGCATAATTTTTGTTCATGCGGTATGGTCTCTTCTGTACGAGGCGTGCACCTAGTACCAAGGGAATTCGGTGGACGCACAACTCATTTGGTACGCCTTTCAGGTCCTTCTATGTCCATGCAAACATGTCCTTGTATTCTAGGAATATCCTAAATGTCGTCGTCTTCAGTACGGGGTCCCAGTCATCCCCGACAAGGATTACCTTTGAGTCCTCCTTCCCCAAGTTCACCTTCTCTATGCTCAGTTCCTCGTATTTCACCCCCTTATCCCTTTCAAATTGGTGGGCCGAGGTATCATCCACCCTCACCACGCCTTCCTTGTATTCACCATACTCTGGAGGGTAGGTATCCTTCTCTTCTGTTTCAAGCTCGAGAACCTCCAACATGTTGCAACTTGGATGGAAAACTTCATAATCCTCCACCTGTTAGTGGAATAGTCCATTGAGGGAACTAGTTTCATCTTCCGAATAGTTCCCCAGTCTTAGTACCCCTTTGTCGTCGGGCTCCATCCCTCCTTCCTCGTGGAATTCTCCTCCAAATTAAGAGTCAGATGCCGATTCTTGGCTTACCTGCCTGGTTCCGCAGATCAATGACATATTTTTTCCCACCGCTCTCAATAGAGAGCGTGTTCTTTTTCCAATTGTGATTTGCCTTTGTTGTAATGAGCTCACCCCTGCCAAGGAGAGCATCATACCCCTTCTTTTCCAATGAGATGACCACAAAATCAAGGAAGAACTATTGGGTCCCAATAATAACCTTCTGTGTCATAAGTGTTCCAATTGGTTTAATGCTGTGCTGGTTGGCACCTACCAAATGGAAGGTTGGCGGCCAGAGTGTTGGCCTACCCAGGGCCTTCCATGTCTCCTTTGGCAATACATTTACGCCAGATCCCCTATCCACAATGGTGTTGGTCAGTGTATGCCCCATGATCTCCATCTCGATCACTATCGAGGTCCTTCTGACGCCGACTGCCAACAACATTGGATCCGTGGTACCATTTGTGGAAGTATCCTTTGTGGAGTCTTCTTTTTCTATTTCATCAATAGGCTTGCCTTTCTCTTGACCGCCATTGGTATCACCTACATTGGTGATTGCCACCTTTAGTTGTGGTAATGTCTCTAGTAAGTTCGCCACCCGTACTGGTACGGTGGCTTGCAACATCTGCTGTATGATGTTTGCTTCGGATGCTGACCGTTGAGGAGTACTGGCAGTGCCATGTGGCAGTTTCCATCCTTCCTCCATTGCCCACTCAATATCCGTTCTAACTTCCTTCAATCTTTCTTTCTCCATGCGAGGGTTAGGGTAGGTAGCTTTTTTTGCCTGCAACCTTGTGATTACCAACACTTCTTCTTTAGGGCTTGTGATGTCTATCATGTTTACTCCCTTCCCCTTAGGGCAGTCAATATCCTCATGGTTTCCTGGACCACACCACTTGCACAACATGCCTCCCCCTCCTTGTCTGTTTCGGCAGTTCCGTGTGAAGTGGCCCCTCATTGCATCTACGACATTGTATCATGGGCCGCCCCTTCGTGTCGTATTGGATGCGACTTCTTGGTGTGCTATTATTGCTTCCTCGTCGGTTGTTACAGTACCCTCCCGGCAAGGCATTAGAATTTGTCGGTCTTGGTGGTGTGGGGAGCGGAGTTCCTCTTCTCCTTGGGTGAAGACCACTTGAGTGCTCCTTGCCTTTAGGTTGTACGGGCACTCTTTGATGGAGTGTCCTAGTACTTGGCAGATATCGCAGATTGATTCCTTGGGGTAGTTGGCCTTGGTATGTCCTTCAATTTCACATTCCATACACCATATTTCATTTCCTTCATGGTTTCTTTTTTTGCTTGCATTTCTTTCATCACCCTCATCATATCCTTCCGGAGTGCCTGTATGGTCCGGGACTCCCCTTCACTGTCGCCATACGTACTGTCATCGTCACTGTTTTTTTCTTCCCTCTAGAAGTCTTACTTTCACTCTCAATATCCATCGCTTGATTGTAAGCCTCTGTATAGTCAGAAGGAGGTACCACTTTCATTTTCTTTCCAAGGGACGAAGTTAGTCCCTCGATGAACCACCTCTTCTTCAAGCCATCTGCGAGCTGGTTTTCTAATTTACTAATGAGTTCCTTCAACCTACAATGGTAGGCCCGTACGGTTTCATTTTTTCCTTGTCGTGTATTGTAAATTTCTGCTACTACTTTGTCATCTTCACGAAGTAATCTGAACTCTTCTTGGAACGCCTGTTGCAGATCCTTCCAAGTTGTCCTGCTTCCAGTGGGCATGTTCGTGTACCAATCAATTGCGACCCCTCGCAAAGTAGTGGGGAAGCCTTCAATCAGTAGTCCTGATAGTCTTGGCCGTTTGCTTCCCATATGGTTACACATGTTTTACAGTGGCGGGCCGGGTCCTCCGAGTCGTCCCCACTAAATTTGAGAGTTTTTGCTTCTCTGAGGTATTAACCATTTTCTCCTACGGTCGGTACTGTGCGCATTCAGGTGGTTTGTTTCCCCCTCCGCGTCCCTTTGCTTCTCTCGCACCTTCAGCTACGCGCGAGTCCTCTACCCTTCCACCTCTGTTGTCCACGCCTTGGTTACCTCCCTCGTAATACTAGTACTCCCACCTCCCCAGAGTTTTGGGTTTTGTTCTCCCTATCCTTGGTTCTTCTGAAATAACGAGGTTTCCAATGCCTCGCAAGGTACTCTCAAATAAGTTTGCTACCTCTCCTTCAAGGTTCCTTTCCTCACTATTGCCTTCCTCAGAGTGTACAGATGGTTTGGTTGGTACGGAGTCACCTTCCAAATTGTTTGTGTGAAACCCTTCTTGCACCCCCGAAATGCCCGGGAGCGGTAGTTCTCTTGCAATCTCTTCCCACTCTTGCCTCGTGGGTTGTGTTATGCCTTCACTACCCATATGAGTGCCACTCCGACGTCGTGGAGGACTGAGAGATTTTTGCACTAGTTTTTGTAGCCATTGTTGTCTCTCACTTTGTTCTTGGATTCGCAACGACCTTACGTTGGTTTCTGCTTCCTTTTCTGCTTCTGTCTCTTCCCTTGTATGTCGCCTTCTGTCCTTGTTTGGTAGGTTGGGCATTAATTATTGGAGTTGTCAGAGGTATGACGTCTACTTGTGTCGTGCGGTTCCTCTCTTCGTACCGTTGTAGTATCTCTTGGCAACATTGTTCTCTTTGCCTTGCCACACGTTGTTCTTCTATTTCGACCAAGTTTTGTGCTTGCAACCTTGGGATGCTATTAAGAAGATCGTAGAATGCTGGTCGCATAGAGAGTTCGTCACGTAGTCACGTATCGTGCCTTTAGGGACTGCTCTCTCGCGGGCTTCTCTCTGCATGTACTAATGGACTGACGCTTCCCACGCACGCACTTGTTCCTCCGTCAATTGGTCTTCCCTTATTACTTCCTCTTCTTCAACGTCACTATCAGTTATGAGCACTTGTTGTTGGAATGGTCGACCCATCACTCCGCCATCATGCCTTTAATTTTTCTGATCCCCAGGGTCGAACATGCAACAATGCCAAAATGTTAGATGCCTAACTTGAATTGGATTGTGCAGTACAATGCAATAGTAATCATTCAACATTAGTGCATAGATACAAATTATAAATGACATGACATGAATAACCAAGATAGCACATAATCACATAACACAATAAATGGCAGAATGATAATCTTTCATAGCATCATAGTTCCCAACATTAACAACAACGCTTTGCCTTGTTCCGGCCTAGATACAAATAGACTCGACGGTTGGTTAAGTTTGCCAACCGTCGGTAATTGACATTGTTTCGGGACAAGTGCTTTATTATACTACCCAACGACTAACAAAAGTATTATGACATAATTACTATCTACAGAAAGCCTTAAAATAAATATTCTAAATAAGAACTAATTACATAAAGGAAAGATCTTAACTGAATGACCATTATAGAAACTTACATAATTACTTTAACACCCTCCCTTAATGGTCATTATAATAACTACCCTATGAAAGACTTGATATAATCTGCAGGTCATTTGGCCATGAATGCGTAGAAGGCTGCCCCCTTCTTAGAACACTCTACAACATGAGCATGCTGAGAGACCATCCTTGGCTCTTCAAAACTTCTGGATATAACCACAATACTTCCAACCTGGTGTTGGGTAACAAAGCCATCCGTCCCTTTATCCAGAGACATCGAGATCAACTTAAAAAGGTTCGATTTTTGTTAACAGAAAAATCGCAAAAAGCTGAAATCACAATTTTGTGAAAAAAATTGTCAAACCCTCGATGCGACACTTAAATTATATACCTTCGTTTTTGTGGAAACATGGTAAAACCCCTTTAACTTAGAAATCTAGAGAAAACCCACTATTACCATGATTTTTTCCTTTTTTGGAAAAAATCATACAAAATGCTTCCATGATTTTTTATGGAAAAAATCAGAAAACCTTTCCATATTTTTTTGTGGAAAAAAGTCAGCAAACCCTTCCATGATTTTTTGTGGAAAAATGTCAGTAAACCCTCCCATGATTTTTTTGTAGAAAAAAAATCAGAAAACCCTCCCATTCATGACTTTTGTGAATTTTTTTTTAGAATACCCTCCATGTTTTTTTGTGAAAAAAATTAGAAAAACCCTCTAGTACAGAACCTTTTGTTTCTGCAATAGCAAAAAACAAAACACGTTTTTTCCATAAAAAAAGGATTCAAAAAATTTCTAGAAAAAAATCCCAGGTTTCTACCCATGGTTTTTTTTAAGAAAATTCGTCAAAAAACTTAATTCACTCTGATATCATGAAATGATAATTTATTGATATTCAATATCTTCATTACAAAGGAGACATGGGCTCCTTAAATAGAGATTACATGCAGAGTTTCTAGAACAGAAACAGAAGACTGAAAAGAAACATTCTAAATAAGAACCAACTACAAAAGGAAAGATCCTAATTGAATGACCAGTATAGTAACATACATAATTAATTTAACAGAATAAGCCAGTGGGCTTTGAAAAACCGCAACAAAATACACTTTTGTGTAGATGGAAGGTGGGGTAGGAAGCAATCCTTTCTCTTGTGGGAAAGATTTGACTGCTCATAAGAAGAACACAAAGATGCACTAGACAATAGAGGAGGGGATGTAGACAAGGAGGAGGTTGGAATCGGAAACCCTCTGTAGAAAATTATGATGTAGGTTTTATAGGAGTCTCAATACTTCGTTCCATACACACTAAATCATTTTCATTGTATCCAAGTTTAGAAAGAATTTAAAATCATCCCCAAGATGTGTTTCCAAATCAATTGTGGGATTAGAGTAGAAGAATAATTGATTCTTTTGCGAGAATGTGGATCCAAGAGGAGAAGGTGCACTCTTAGATTCAGTTAGTCCATGAAGGGTTAATTTAGAGAGCCCCAATCATCATCAAGACATATGTTAGAAGAAGAAGCAACAGCTGGAAGAGATTTAGAAGTAGCTTGGACAAATGAAACACAAGGCTCCTTTGAGGCATTAGATGCAAATTCTAGGACTTTGTATTCTCCGAAAAAGGAGGGTGGAAAGTCTAATGAGCCCCAATAATCCTCTAAGAAAGCACTATCAATAGGAGATGGCATGTCTTCATTGGTTATAGATGGAATCATATCATTACGGGAAGATATGGATCCTACTTTTTCTTGGACATCACTTTACAGGTTAGGATCATCTTTCATTGTGTATACTCTATTGTCATGTATATATTTTATTGTGCGATGAAGAGTAGATGAGTCTGCTTGCATAGTATGAAGCCACTATCTACCTAGAGAAGATTGTATATGAGAGTATCCTATGTGACATGGAGTGTGGGTAAAGTTACATGTCCTATTGTAATATGTAATGTGATTGTATCTAATGATTGTCAACCAATGCTATCAAGTTCCAAAGCCGCAAATAGAGATATAATTAGGTTTAATGAGAGAGGTATCCACATTGGTTTGATGTAATAGGTTTATGCTACAAACATTAAGACAATCCATTATCAATTAAGGTACACTTAATTCATACGAGGATCATGTTGATTTTGAACTTCCAAAGAAATCAATTCATATTGTGAGAATACAATACCTGACTTTGTTGCATGCATACAATCAAACAAGGCTACTACCTCATTCAGTCCCATAGAAGGTGGGACAACTATCTTCTGCAAGGTTTCTTGGAGCATCCCCTAGTAAATAGGTGAAGTTTGAATCAATTGCTAAAGGGAGATATTAGCTGGAGTAGCACGAAGCTCCTCAACAAGATCATACTCCTTACCAACATGTTGTGAAAGACGAGGGGGTGGAGGAAGAAAAGGTTGAGAAGGAAGAACATTTGGCTCTCGTTTATTTTTACGAGTGTTGTATGTATGGGAAACTGTGCAAGAGTGAGGTTGTTGTGACACTTGTTGATTGAGTCTACTAGTTTGAGTGAGTTGTTTTGAATAGTTTGAGTAGTAATTAGGAGGTCTAGGTGGGTCTATAAAAACAGGGACAACAAACATTGGTTTGGTTTGTGGTTGGGGATTTGGGATTCCTTTAATAATAATGATAGGTTTAGCTTGAGGTTAAGGAACATCACGATGAAGATGAACATTAATTGGAGGTTTCATGTGTATGACTAGAAACATAGATTGTGTTGACCAAACTTTGATTAGGTTCTTTATTCACCAAGGCTTCATCTCTAGAAGGAAGAACATTAAGAAAAGTGCTTGTGACATTATCCTCTTGCACCAAAATATCCTCATGAGTAGTACAAAATCTGAGGGAGGGACAAGCATGATTCGTCAATGCTTCATCTCTAGAAGAGATATCATTTAAACGGATAGAAGGAAGGGACAAGTCACTATCATATGCATGAAATGGGATTTCATGAATGTTTCCAACAAAACTTGAAATTGAACTAACAAAAGAAGATAACAACTCCATTTTAGAATAAAGATTTATCAAATGCAGTATAACCAAGCAACAATAAGATATCCGATGAAGCGCCTTCTAAACCACAACATATGCAATCAATTAACCACTTAAGTGATATGAGATAAAATTGTGTGATTAATTAAGCAATGTGAAATAGCTATGTGCAATGTTGTTGATTAACCAATTGATTAAGCAATTTTGATATAGCAATGTGATTAATTAACCAATGCAAGTACATAAGCAATAAATTTTAGAAATGATTGCATCTAAATCAGAAATATATTCAAGTATATCAGATCTATGCTTTAAATCAGAAATATATGCAAGCAAATTAGATCTATGCTTTAAAATAAGAAGATATGCAAGTGCAAGATATGTGGGGTTCACCAAAATGAAGTGCAGGAAAAGTGATCCTAGATTAACACATCTATCAACCTAGGATCAATTCCTTTTCCCATACAACATTAGAGGGTAATGGGTGGGATTGACTACTACAACAACGAAGACCCAAGCTATTCTACATTCACTCTCTTGTTGTTGGTTGTTATGTGATTGGAATTGATTATATGTATGTGAATGAAATAGGTGTAATGATAGCAAAATGTTAATTTTCAGTAATAACAATAAATGTCAGAATAGAAAACTAACACATTAAGCTAGATGTGGAAAGGAGATATAGAGAGGAACTAGGATTTGAATATTGGAGCTCAAAGGGCCGGATTGGTGTTTTGGGCTTCCTGGTCTATGGTGCTTGTGAATGACAAAAAAGAGCAAAGATGCAATTAGGAGGTCCTGCAGGTCTGTCTCCAAAAACCAACCAAAAAGCATTGGACATGTGCTAAGCGCCCTAGTCTTCGTGTTTTTTGCTTGTTCAAAATTCGGGAATGTCTGTCATTGTTTGTTTTGCTTGTTTGTAACTTCCTCATAGTCGGATCTGAATCTTCACACATAGAAAACAGGTAAGAATGGTCCTGTTGTATAGGGGCTTGCCTAAGTCAAACCTCATGTTGGTGTTCCCACCTCCACAATAGCTATTAATGATGAAAAAGAGATCTTGTCCTAGGGAGGATAGAGGCTAAATAGTAATGGAAATGTTGAAATGAAATGATTATACCTTACGTATTAAACTCTCATGGAGTTTCACAAATGAGTAGTGATGCAATGCTCTTTAGAGAAGTTCTGCAAATGTTAATTCAATAACATGATAAACACAAATGACAGACATGAAATCATACTTAAATGTTGAATGTTATAGCCTGCTACTCAATGTGTTGACTGGTAATAACTCAATTTTAGGATGCTTGAATGCTCTTAGAATTAATTAGTCGTCATAAATGATAGAATGTGATGTCTCCAAATTAGCAGGTTCTGGGAGCCTGAGTATGGTCGACTCATCAGTGTGACCCTCGTGAGTTGACAGGATGTTTTGAGGGCCTCAGTGGTCAGATTTGCCATTTGCCATTTGCCATGTTGATCAGTCGTTACAGCAGAAGATGGAGGAATCATCATCAGAATCATATTTGATAATTAATTGTGCTAATTAATAACGATATGTTATTAATTAATAATAAGGCTATATTATTATAATAATAATACTTTATTATTATAATGATTTAGAAGTTGATATTATGAAGAGTGGTTAAATGATGATAGTTTTTGGAAACTATGACAACCAAGGATTTATAAATACGGGCTCATTTGTGAAGCTGATCATCGAATATATTTATATAAAATTGGTAGTGGGAATTGTTCCTGGTATTCTGAAATCTGTGCCCTTGCTGAAGTATAAGGGTCAAATTAGTTTCTTAGAAGACTGATTCTTCTGGAGCTAATTTTTAATTGATTGCTGTTGTATAATCAATTTTCCTCCTTCGTGCTGTTGTATACGAATTGGAGAAACTCTGAATTCTGGAAATTTGTAAAAAGGTGCAAAGTTAGTGTTCATCGAATTATTAATTCGATCTGAAAGGCTTCAGCACTAAATGGGATATTATTAATCCAGCGAGATGGAGTCAACACTTATCATGGCTGAGAGGCGTTTATGCCAGTGGTGACGTCAATTACTGTGCTGCGATTTTAAGTCTGGAATCTGCATTAACGCGTGGGAAAGAAGAATTGGGGCAATTGGCGTGAGAGCACGCATTTCACAGGCAGCCGCACTTAGCCGTGGCTACTCTTGAGCACTCCAGCCGCATCACCGAAACAATACCAAACGCGGGAGTAGGCGCTATACACTGTTCAAGCCGCGGCCAACAAGCTGAAAGGAGCTGGGCATGTGTATCCATCAAAACGGGCTCTAGCACGTGGGGAGTTTAATTCCAAGGTAGATCGACCTCATCTTTTTGCCAAAATCGATATTGATAAATGTGTAGGCTGAACAAACATTGCAAGTCAAATATCGGTTCTTCTTTTGTGTAAGAAATTATGCTTGGAAATATTAACATTGAAATACAACTTAATTATAATAAATTTGCAAAACAAGTATATTTTGTCTGTAGGACAAAAATATTTTTATTTTAAATTTGTGATAAGCAAATCATTATTTGAGTTCCGACAAAGGGCCAGGCCAGCTCATTACATAGAAGATGAGCTTTATATAGGAAAGACAACGCATTTTTAATAAAAAGGTGTCATAAAACTGTCTAGTACAGAAATTGTGACCAGATTTTGAATTATGAAAACTGACACTTGCAATGGCAACTATTTAGGGAGATTTTGGCAGGACTATGGAGCTGGGCACCTTGGTCCCACCGAAATAGGGCCTCCAAAAGGAAACATAAGCGTCGGGGTTTTTGATGTTAGACCTGGTACTAGTTTTGGTATTTAACAACAGTTAAGTTGTAGGATTGATAATGATTTTTTTAGGTGTGATGTCCCTGATTCATTAGTTGTCGAGAAGACAAGTTTATTAGCCCATCATAGCGACCCTCGTGGGCTAATGCGTGGTTTTGAGGGTTAGTCAAAGAGGATTTACTATTTTGGGTAAGTCATTCAGAGCCAGTTGCTATTTTGGGATTGGTGAATTCTAGTGCTTCAGTATCAGTGTATGGTGGGAGGTGATCAGAGTGATGCATTAAATCTTCCTATTTAATGATTGGAGTTATAAGTTTATCATTGGCATTAATGATGTCCTATGTTTAATGTTACTTTATGTTATTAAAGTGAACATCATTATTTAATTTATATCCTAAGTCTAATGAAGGAGGATTTTTTAAGTTATTTGAAGAGTGAAATGGAAGATTGTATTTCGAAATCTTATTGAGGAAGATGCCTCATTACTATAAGATTTTCGAAAGGCTGAGGGAATTCATCTTATGATTTTTTATAAAAACTGGTGCTTGAAGAAATTGAAGGGTTTTCGAAATTTCAGAACTTATTGAATTGGGAATTCGATTAAGTCTATTACACTTTGAATTCTGCTTGTCGTTTCCATCAGCTATGAGTTGATTTCATAGTGATTGCAGTCACGCGGGTTATATATGTTGCATGTGAAAGGAGTTATACACAACACGGGTTACAGCTGGAGTGTAATTGTTATCACAGCTGCCGATACTATCTACCACACATCAGATCCAATGCCATGTGAATTGTAGTGACATTGCGGGATAGTTAGAAACGGATCACAGCCAGCTGCGAGTTGACGGAGGTTTCTGGGAAATCCGTGGTGAGCTAACATAGCAGCATTTGTGAGGTGGCGTCATGTTATTGCCAAAGAAGCATTCCGTTTGATTATACACAAAGAATAAAATGGTATTTACAGTTACATTTAATCAGCATTTGATTTAAGTTTTCGCATGAGTTTAATTTGATTAATGTTATTTAGTCCCTTAATTCTATATTTTAAAAAAATACAAAAAAAAGTATAATCCGATTTGTCCAAGGGAGTTAGAATTGTTATTGGAAAAAGTGCATGTGACTTTGGAAATTTAGCAAAGAGCCTGGCAGGCTCATTTCATTAGGGTAGAAAAGGTCTTGAATAGGCTTAAATGATCTAGGAAAAAGCACACTAAAGTAGGTGCCAAATAGAGTGTGAAATTGTAAAGGGATACAATTTACAACGCCACAAATCCATGATAGAACAAAAGTAGGTGGCACAATAGTGGCTAGGGAGCAAAATCTCTTTGAAACATCTTTCAAATACATGCAAAAAAAATATTTGAATCGTGCAAGAAAATGAACATCCTATTGCATCTTCTAGTTTTTGTTTTAACCCCTTAGTATTATATAATTATAGTGTATAGGTGCTATTTTTGCCCAATGGTGTGCCACCATATAAAGATGTTGAAGTTAGTGAAGAGCACAAGGTGGCATGCCACTAGACTCTTCACTAATTCAGATGTAGAGACCATAGTTATGGGTTAGTGGAAATTTTATAGAGTCAACAAATTGCCACTTTAGTGCTTTTCAAGATAAGTACAAGAAAGATGCTCGTATGTGGTGGTAGCTCTACAACCAAGGATTTATTAACTCATCCTTTTGCCAAAGTTCTATCATAGGAATGTATTTTTTATTTTTAACTTCCTTACTTTTTTTTTTGGCAATTATGGTTTTGAATGTTGCATTGCCTTAATCTTGAATCTTGATAGGTTGTGAGTTTCTCTTTAGTGAGTGGAACTAGAGTGCACATTTCTTATATGGTTAGATAAGTGCACCTAATTGGCCACAAAATAAGTAGAGGAGTTTTTGTATGTGCATTCCAACATGTGACTCTTTTATACAAGCAAATCAAGTGTAAGGGGCGACAGACCTTGGGGTGTTGAGTTTCATTGAGTTCATTATGAATATGACCAAGTTCACTGAAATAAATTGGCCTGCCAATTGATCGGGTGAGATATATGACATGCACTCCATGATTAAAGGGAGGGGGGGCACAATAACAGCTAAGAGCAAAACCTATTTGAAACCTTTCTCAAAATAGGTGTAAAAATATAGGTGATTGGTGGAAGAAGATGATCACCTTGTTGCATCTTCAAGTATTTGTTATGATCCCAGAGTATTACAGCAGAGAAATAGGGTGCTACCATATGAAGATGTTGAAGTTAGTTGGGGATACAATGCTGAAGGTGGTATTCACTAGACTCTAAACTAGTTTAGATTTAGAGGACTCAGTGGTGGGTTAGTTTGGGGATTTTATATTAACAGGTTGCAGCCTTAGTGCTCCTCAAGATGAGTAGAAGAAAGATGCTCATATCTGGTGGTAGCTCTATGGCCAAGGATTTGATTACTTTCTACCTCTTCCCATCAAATTTATATTATAGTTATTTAACTTTCTTACATTTTTGTGGGAACTACAATTTGAAATGTTGTATTGACTTTATTTTGAATCTAAATAGGTTTCAAGTTCCTATTCAGCTGAGTGGAACTAGAGATTACACTCTTTTATCTAGTTCGTTAAGTGCAACTAGTTGATTGTGAAAAGGTAGAGGAGTCCGTGTATGTGCATTCCGACCAGTGATAACTTTAAGAAACCCCCTCCTAGGAAAAAGTGTAAAATATGGCGAATCGCACATTAATTTAGGGGAAATTTTTCTTGATGATGGCGAATTTTTTTTCCAAATTAGCAAAATAATATAAAGGCGAAGGCGATTTTTTCCCTGCCCAATGAAAATTCCATAAAATCCTGGCGAATAATACATTAATGTGGGGAAAATATATATTGTGTGAGGCGAATTTGTTTCTTTTGAAGTAAATACATTATAATATATGAGGCGAATGATTTTTTGTTGAAGGGTAAAAAAATAATTGTGCTGGCGAATTTTATGTGCCTTTTGAAAAAATATATATATTTTTTGGCTAATCTATCGTTAAGTATGGGAAAAATAAATATTTGATTGGCGATTTTCAAAAGATGGGACTTGTCAATGCGTCATGTGGGCCAACGCCAACTAATAAATTGTTTGCAGATTAAACACA
>MU224344.1:1595098-1607294 GCA_018584345.1 Thuja plicata
CTTTTCTTTTTCCCTGCACCATCATCATCTTTGACATTCTCAGTCTCATCCAAGTCGATTATATCATTATGGCTACTCTGGGTATTTAACTGAAAATCCTCTTCAAGTTCATCGTGATCTGAGATATCAGGTTCGCCTACCTCTTCAATATGTCGTGTAGTTTCAGGTTGTGAATCTTCAAAATCTACTTTTGATAAAGCAGCTTCCCGATTTTGGACAGAAACATTTCCAACACCATGACCAAAGTACGATGATAAGGTTCTGCGTTTTGCTGGCCTCTCTTGGCTTTCCCCACTTGCAGGAGCCTTACCTTTATTCTTGTTACCCTTATTTTTGTTCGACATTTCCATGCTCCAACGACTTCCACTGCAAAAAAAAATGTTAAATTGTTGAAGAAGTGACAATAGACTATAATATATATAAATATGATTCTGGATTTATTGGCCCTAAAATCATGTCTGAATTCTCCCTGTCACCAGTGTTCCCTAACTGGTTACCAGTTACCACTAAATAGTAATGAACTCAAAATTACAGAGTCAGAATAAGTATCACTTACCTTTGCCTCAAATTAAATTGCAGTCGCTACTCGCCAATGCAGTATGCAGTTGCACTCAACAGTCTGAAACTTTGCTATCGATCAAATGTTTTTATACTATCCTTATTTGGCGAATTCGGCGGGAGGTATTAGGTCAAGGTATACAAATTTGGCGAAGCCTGCGTAATTTTAACACGTCTTGCGTTATTTGCGAGGCGATTATGGGTTGTCCAATACAAAGGAATGATTAATAAAGTTGGCGAATTTGGGTCGGGTTGAGACACGCGTCGGCAAAATGCCAGGCGAATTTGGGGCGGCCTATAAATATAAATGTATAAAACTATTGGCGAATATAGGCCGTCCATTTGGGTCGCGTATAAATTATAGGCGAATTTTCAAAATTTACAGGGACCAAAAATTAGATTCCATTGGCGATGATGTGTAAGTAAAGTAGAAAATTAAATAAAGCGATGGGCGATGGGCCCGGGCATTGGTCCCAATATTAATAATTGTCGGGCGATAGGGTCAACCAAATATATGAAAAAAAATCGCCAATTCCCCGCTCGCCGACATGCAACATTCGCCAATTGGCGAATAATCGCCACTAAAGTTTTCGCTGATTCTGACATTTTTCTCCTCTCACACTAGCAAATCAAGTACAAGGGGTGATGAGGTCTTGGGATGTAACCTTTGAGCGTCTTGATTGGATGCTTCTATTGCACAATTGATTGGGTGCTTCTATTGCACAACGTTTCTGTCTCCATTGAGGACAAGGGACACATGGATGCTACACAAGACTTGTGTTATGGAGCTAGTGGGATTCGCATTAGGGCTGCTTGTTTCTACTCAGCTGAGTGCATTATAGAACATACTCATTTATCTAGTTACTTAAGTGCAACTAGTTGGCTACAAAAAAGTTAAGAGGGGTTGGTGTATGTGACAAGGGAGATGAGACCTTGGGATGTAACCCCTAAACATCTTAACTGGGATGCTTCTAATGTACAACTTTTCTTTGTCTCAATTAATGATAAGAGGCACAAGGATTCTACATGGGACTTGTATAGTGGAGCTAGTGGTAGTGGCTTTGGGGCTGCTTGTTGTTCTATTGAACCAATTGATGACATCAATTCTCTTTGAGGTGCAAGATAAGGATTATTGATTTCTAATATCTATTGATTTTCCACGTGTAGTTGCACTGATATAAATAATTTCAACTCATGTTTTAACATTTTTGACTAGACAATTAACATTGAAAAACCAATTATCAGAGTTGTGTTCTCAGCAGTGTTACAAGACTCGGACTCGCTTCAGACTTGGCAAGCTGATTTTGACCCGGACTCTGGCTCAGTGCAGACTTGGCAAATTGAAAGTTTCCTAACTATGAAAAACATCAGCATTCATCTTCAGAAAATCCATAAAATTTTGCTGACTCTGAAAATGTGCTTCTAAGCCATGCATCTATCTTAATGCCAGTTGAGTGATAGAAATGGTTATAGGCACCTGTATTTTCTGTCCATCAAATTATTATTGCATGAAATATTTCTGTTATCCCATGATCTGCTGGAGCATTGACACCATCTTCATGTGAAAATTGTTTTGCTTCTATTGTTGCGCTAAGTGTCTCATGCAAGTGGCTGAATGAGACTTGAACTATCAACAATGAAATATCAAGGGGGCATATGATTTGTACAGGAGCTAGAGCTGGGACAATACCATGGAAATAATTAGAACCTTTTTTACATCAAACAGGATAAGAATTAGAATGATAAAGTACACCTCCTTCAGAATTTTAGCTCAATGTAATAAGTTTTTAAAATTCTTTTCATTGCACAAATTACATGATTGACTATAAGTGTATTGTGCACCTGCTGCAGAAGTTAATAATAATCTACGCATTGAAATCTGCTTACTATGGCATGTTCTCCAAGGATGTACAAAAGGTAGAGAACATGGACAAAATGTAGTGTTGTCTCAAAGATTGAATGTCCTACACACTAAAATAACGTTCTAGCAGAATTTTGGACTAAATGGAAGGACTTAATTCCTATCAGGCTTTAAACCAGAATCAGAATGCATATGGGACCCAATTGTTCTGGATGTAATACTAAGTGATGTGAGCATTTGACATGTGAGTGAGAAAGGAAATGATTCTTTTAATTTTTTTGTAGGTTGTACATTTACTATTAACTTCAATCTGCCTCCTGCAGGCCCACATCGGATGCGGATGTGTCTGGATGCAGATATGTTTGTGGATGCGGGCTGGGTGTGCACAGGATGTGCGCCACAGCTTGCGGATGTGCCAAGATGCGCAGCCCACACATCCGGGTGCATCCGCAGGCTGTCGTGCACATCCAGCCCACATCCGGGTGAATTGGCGGGCGGGGTCACTTAAAGTGACCAAAAAAATATGCTTAAAAGTGTTTATTTTTTTAAATTGTTTTTCGTAAAAACCCTAAAATGACCCTTTATGAGGCCATTCAACATAAAAACATATCATTCAATTGACATTTAATATTTATCTTGGCATTTGGCATTGATCAATGATGAAGTATCATACTTTCAAATGATTTAGTTTTACAAATCTGTGTATTTTATTTTTATTTATATATATTATATATACAAACACACACCCCCGTACGCAAAAGCATCCAAACCCCCCAATTTATTTTTCCACGCATCCATGTACCGTGTTCTCGTACCCGCATTTGAATCAGTAACTAAGACTTCAATAAATAGATTGCTGTGGGACAAAAAATGTTTATTAAAGGACAATACATTGTTACTTTTATAAAGGTTAGAAAGTAAAATGTCTGCAATCTGCATATGCATGAGTGAACAGGTTGCTAACATTTACTAGCTTTTGGGAGCTAGAGAGACAGGTCTATGATGTAGTTAGAAGGTTACTAAACTAAGTTTAGCTTATTGAAATGGAAAGATAATTACAAACAATTCCACTTTTGATGATAAAGTCCTCATCTGTTATATAGCTTCTGTTGGGAAAATTTGGAGATGTGATTATTAGTGGAAGGTAACAACCCGCGGTTCCATTTTTGAATCAGTAAGCAGTAGCCTTGTTGGAGTAATGACAAAAAACCAGTATTTTTTATAGCTTGCAACTATATGCAGGTTGCAAATAGCTACATTTTCTTTATTTGTTTGAACAAAGGGATCATAAGAAACACCTTTCTCCATTTAATGGTGAGAGAAATGTTTCTTCCCCCTCCCCCGGTAGTAGTTGTTAGTAGCAACGAGGGAATGGAGTTCTCTGCACCATATCTGTCTGATTTTCTATGTTTCTAATGCATTTAATAATTGGAGATCCTCCTGCAAGGAAGTGTTTACTAGGCATTATGCTGTTGTTTGGTTATTAAGTAGAATAGGAGAAAATGTTTAGCTATAACATATGGAGCCTTAAAGACTGAGGGAATGCAGTCATCTCTCTTGGTTGTGTACCAAAATGTGGGGGTCTAGGGGTCCCCCTAATAAGGACGAGAAATATTTGACTTCACCACAGTAAAAGGAAAACAAAACAGAGCCATTTTCTGTTTGTGACACTTATGAAGTGACCATGGCCCAATCCAATTTATGTCAAATTGTAGCTCATTGCTCATTTTAAGAACTGAATTAAGTTATAAAAATATTATTTTGTCATGGAGAAGAATCAATTGATTGGCTATTGTTGGCCTTCCAGGTGCAACCAATGGATCTATGGATGCTGGCAATTTACTGAAACCCATGCTTGGACGTGGAGAACTGCGCTGCATTGGAGCAACCACTCTTGATGAGTACCGCAAATACATAGAAAAAGATCCAGCTTTAGAACGGCGTTTCCAGCAAGTCTATGTTGACCAACCATCTGTGGAGGATACGATCTCTATACTCCGTGGTCTGCGTGAAAGATATGAACTACATCATGGTGTCCGAATATCTGACAGTGCCCTTGTGGAGGCAGCATTACTTTCTGACCGTTACATCAGTGGCCGATTCCTGCCAGATAAAGGCATTATTCATTTATTATAGATTCTGGAATTTTTAGTATTTTTGCTTTTGTAAAGAGTTTATATTATGTCATCTGACAATATGGAAAACTTATTTTAGTTACTTCTTATTGCAGCAATTGATCTGGTTGATGAGGCTGCTGCAAAGCTGAAGATGGAAATCACATCAAAGCCCACGGCTTTAGATGAAATTGACCGCGCTGTGTTGAAGCTCGAGATGGAGCGACTCTCTCTTACTAACGATACAGATAAAGCCTCAAAAGACAGGTTAACCCGTCTTGAAACAGAGCTGGGTCTTCTGAAGCAAAAACAGGAAGAGCTACAACAACAATGGGAACATGAAAAGTCTGTTATGACACACATTCAATCCATTAAGGAAGAGGTATGCCTTAAACTTGGACTTGCATTGTTTCAGTTTGATTATGTTATAGTTCAGTATAAAGAAAAATAATAATTAATGTCCACAAAAAATCAAAGTTGGTTAGTGGGACCCAAAAATATGTTTTGCTACAAAAAAATTTAAAAGAGCAAAAGGGCCCTAGGTTATGACTGCAACTAAACTTTATGAGCTAAAGCAAAGAAACAGAGGAAGTGAGGGCTTAACCAAGAGCAGTTAAAATTCAAACTATTAGAGCTGAATACAAGTAGAAATAGCCATATGAGGCAAAGGCACCCCAATGAAGCACATAGCTGATGAAGTTAAAAGAAACAGCAGGTCATGAATGGGAACCAGCATTATAACACATCAAGAGAAAAGCTTGGGCCAGAGAATCAACAACATAATTATTAAAGCAAAATGTTCTCTGCAAAGCCTGAGAATATCCATAGAATATTATGGCCTAATGAGCTCAAATAGCAGAATCCTTTGAGAAAAAGGTTTAGTTACTGTTCAACCTCTGCCAACATATTAGCTGATAATAATAACAGCTGTACAATTGACTTTCTTTGCTTACACACATGGAGTTGGGTTTGCAGTATGTGTGGTGTAAGTAACGTGTGTAAAATGCTGAAGGCTGATATAAACTAAGTTGTCAGTTTCTGCTTAAAATCCTGAAAGGTCAGACATATTAAGTTTAAACATGAGGTAATTTCTCCGAAATGGTTTTAGACCATGACATCATCTTTCAAAGGCCACAAATATGAAATAGGTTATATGGAGCTTTCATAGTATCAAATGACATGCGTTAGAATACTCGACATGTGCATAGTTAAGAGTAATATGCAAAAACAAGAAAACAAATCCTAAATGAAAACAAACACACAAACAAGAAGCTAGGGATATCCACAATCATAAACATGCTGTACATTAATTAATAATTGTAATGAATAGTCTATAGATATGCATACAAGAGGATTCATTCTAGGCACTCATCATACATGCATACCAAGAGACTATAAACTCTTGACTCATTCTGGTTATGACTAGGTTCACAATAGCAAGTCATGACCTAATAATTTAAATTTACATCCAAGCAAATGAAGCACTTAAGCTATGTCTAGGAGTGCCTCCATGAAGACAAGTTTATTATTGAGCGAAGAAACAAATCTTGTAATGTCCCAATCCAAAATAATTATGCAAATCTGAATTTAAACTGATCTTAGACCCTTTTAAAATATTAATATTTGGGACAAATAATATCTTGTTTTTAGTGTTTAATTCAGATTTTATCAAACTTAGATTAATCACTGTTTACATCACATTATTTGAAGTGTTTACCCCTGATTTTTTTATCTGTTTTGCTGAAGAGTTTGATAAACGACACTTGACAAATACAAGAAAGATTTAACATTAATCTGATCTGATTTAAATACTTTCAAAGCTCAGTACATATCTTGCCAAACATCACTTGAGACTTCCAAAACTGAAAGCAGCAATACCATATTTCATAATTTAATAGTTTCAGTCATTACAATGAATAAATACCTCATGAAGGAAGTAAGTTCAGTCTTCTCATGTCTGATTTTGAGAGCAGATTTGGAACAGTCAGTAATAATGGTCTAGTAGGTCTTCTAGTGACTGAAACAGTACTCCAGATGGATGCTATTAAGTCAAAATCACCTCCAAACTTGCCAAAGAATTCATAGTACTGCTCACAAATCTATGAACAGAAAGGAGACACCTTTCTAGATGGAATGATACTCAGAAAAATCACCAGTTATTCTGCTGTAGCTGGTTTGCAGCTCTTATTTATGGACAACCAGCTTGTAAGCATCACCAAACTCACCCCAAAACTCCCATAGTTGTTCCTCCGACACTGGACGCCTCAGCTTGGATAGTTTCAAACTCCCAATTAAACAGCACACATGCCAAGGAAGGTAAGGCACTAATCCCTAGGTAGGGCAATTTGCCCTAATATATCACTTCTTCACGAAATATTAAGTATGATACCAAGAAAGGTGGCACCCAGCTGCAAGAAAGGCAATGAACAAATACCCAGAAACAACCAAATCCTCCTTTATATGGATTTTCAGAAGCTCTGGAAATGAAAGCCAAAACTCTGTAAAGCTCAGAAAAACTATAGAACACCACTAGCTAGGGCGGATCTCCCACCATTGAAACCAGGCTAACTGATGAGGGTTTTTGCCCTCAACAATCTTCAGAAGAACTCCAAGTTCATTCCAACATCTTTATATCTTCGAAATATTCAACATAAGGAAATGAGAGGCAAACATTTCTTTTATAATATGTAAATGAAAAACTAGGGCAAGAAAGAGATAATAAAATAACATTAATTGCCCTTTGAAAGTCTTTTTACTCATCCCAATTGGACATCCACTTTTTGCACATAAAATATTACTTTTAGATCTTTTATTTTCTTCCCCAATATCCGTTTCAACTTTTGTCTTTTAATTTTCACTTTACAACTTTAAGTTGTGACTTCTCTAGGCATGGCCCAAGGGGCCATTTGAACACTTTAGTTTACTTAAATCATAAAGTCACTTTATAAAGTATTTAAGTGAAATAACACAGTAATATTTCCCATCCTTATGAATTCACCATGTCATGAAATTGAAGACTTTGCACTTTGAAGTTTAGGTGTAATGTCCCCCATTTTCATGAGCATTGGAATTTGAAGGATTAGCCTATTATTGTGTCTCTCGTAGGCTAATTATTGTGGATAGAGGGCCTTTTGTGGCAGAGACTTGGTTAATAGAGGTTCTTATCTTCTCCAGAATTTCGTATGTTCTAGTTTGGTCTTCGTTTGGCTCAGATTGGACTTCGTTTGGGCTCAGTTTCATATACTTACTATCTATAGTAAGTCTGAGGTTGATCGAGGACCCTTTCTATTTTTGGAAAATGCATTTGGTCACGTGGGGATATATTAGGTGTGACTCCTGTTTCAGACGACATATTTAAAGGATAAGTAATTTGGGAGTTATTATTATTTTAGTGGCCAAATTATTATTTAATCATTAAATGACTTATTATAAAGTTATAATTTAACTTTATAATTTCACTTAAGTTGAGGGTTGAGTCATCATTGGAAGGGGCCATTTATCCAATTAATTTATTGAAGCCTAAGCCAAAGTATTAATTAAAGTATTGGAGTAAATATATCTATTTATCCCACATTGGTTGGAGAAGTGTGTGAGTTCTCCCACAAAAGTTATAAAAGACACATGAGTTCTTTTGCATCATTCTATTGTGCATTTGATAACTTTGTTGTTTGGAGAAGAAATTGAAACAAGGGTTTCAAAATATCAACTTGAGGAATTGTAAATTCTTCAGAGTCTTGTACACTTTGAATTGGTTGAGACTATACTAGTGAATTGTGTTAGTGGGTTGCTTAATACAGAGCCATCATTGTGCTTCGAATGGTGTTCAGATTGAGTTGAGTATTCAGAGTTTCTATCTCAGAGAGTGATTGCAAGTTAGAGCAATGATTTATTATTACAGATTGCAGCATTGATGGGACCTGCGTTTTGAATTAGTGCTGGCCGCAGGTTGTATAGTGCAGCAGCAGATTGTTAGAGGGCAGCGTTTGGGGTTTGGAGAGCCGCCCATTTTCTACAGGCAGCGGCTGGGGTTTTTAGTGACTGTGTTGATTATATGGATCAGTGTTAGATTTCTTTGTGACAGGTTTTGGCTGTTATTGCACGTGTTCAGCTACAGGTTCCTCTCAATAAATTTAGATAAATTTCATATGCATTATATTGCCTTGGTAAATTGTCTAGTTTTGAGAATAAGAATTTCAGTTTAGAGTTGGTTGAAAAAATCAGAATTTTGAGTTTATATAGATGCTGGTCAAGTGTTTGTCAAAATATTTGGTGTGATGCCTTGAACATCACCATCATCTATTGAATGCCAGCTGTTTGGTTCAATGTCTATGTCTCTTGTTCAACGATTGCAAACTTTCTATATGTTGCCAGTATGTTTTTTATGACAGCATGTTGAAGTAATGTTTTTAATTAAGCATGCCAATTGTTTGACGAAATGCACATGACACAAAAGTGAAGATTTATAAAAGAAAAATTGCAAGGGATATTTCAGTGGTTAAGTTAGAACCAGTTGGGGTTCTTACAGTGGTATTAGAGCGATTTCCTGCCATCCTGTTGGGGTGGAATTTATTGAGCTTAATTGTTTGACTTGAGTGATCAACACTCTTATTATTATTCCAGTCATGGACAGATACAGAAAATCAAGAAAACATGGAAACCAATTAGACAATATGTCTAATCTCAAGCAACAGACTAATGCCTTGATGAAAAACATGGAGAAATTGGGGCAAACTCAGAAAAGACTTAATGCAAAACTTTCAGACCCGACAACTGTTGATAGAGCAACGAATTACTTGGTTTCCTTTTTCAATAGGTCCTCTTCACAGAAAAAACAAGAGAGACATGAGATTTTTACATGTGAGACATCCAGAAATCTTCATGATGACTTTTCAACAGCTACTGATTATGGTGGAGATGTTCTTGTAATTAGTGGGTCAGCCACTAGTCCTATTTGCACACTTGAGGGTGGAGATTCTCTACAGGGATATGTGGATGTGCCTATCTTGTTGGCAGATAGTGGTACTGAGTCACAACATCTCGAGCCTGCTAGAGTTAGTGACATGGAACAGGCTGATGACATGTTCACTACCATTGAGGGCAATTTTACATAGTAATACTAGTGTTACAGGATCCGATTTTCATGACAACAATCCTTTATGTGAGCTCGTCGATGATGTTGTAAATAGTGTGTGCAGAGGATGTTGCCGATACCACTAGGGATTCTGATTCCTTAGATGATGATGTTGTCTTTGAGGACTGCGAGGAGAATATGAGCTCTGACAACTCTGAATTTTATGGCAGCAGTCGCAGTGTTGAGTCAGTACAGGATACAACAGTTTTTTCTTGTATTGAGGAGGTGAGCATGGAGTTACCCAGTGATGACACTTGTGATTGGAGTGTTACAGATGAGTCAGGTGACATAAATTCATGCCACAATATGGATGATTCACATGATGACATTGAGTCATGTATGCAGCCAGAGATAGCAAAAGGGTCTCAGTTAGACGATGTTGATACTAGCATTGTGGATAACTCTGACGTTGGTTATGAGGATGATGTGTGCTGTAGTGAGTTTAGTTTCTTGTATTAGGCATTGGGTGTTGACTCAGAGTTGTCATCTAATGGTGATGGGTCCTAGGATCCTCTTTTACAGGGACTCATGATTGAGGATGAGGATGAGGAAGCAGATGTGTGTCAGGAGTTTGATATAGCAGTGGCTTCCACTTCTTTAGATGAGGTGTTTGTAGAGGTGCCCAGTAGCGATACCTCATTGGTGGACATGTGTGAGGTTGTTAGTGCACATGAGGAGAGTGATCATGAGGTGAGTTCGGTAGATACAGTTTCCTTCCATAGTTCGGTTAGTGAGACAAAGAGTGTACAGGGGAGCTAGGGCATGCAGAGACATTTTGTGTCTAGACAGCTGAGGGTGAGCGATAGAGATATTTCTTCGTCTCTTGAGCATTATTATGCTATCCGATAGTTGTTGGTTCTTTACGGTTGGGGTGCCCCTATGACAGATGAGCCCGGTGGTAGCTACCTTTCCCTAGCAGAGATTCATTTTCTTCGAGAGGCTATCAAAATCTTGAGGCATAATTATGTATTGTTGTTAGCTGATAGGGAGCACCTGCTTGAGTGGGGGAGTATCTATTATGAGGCATTGTTGGGGAAAGAGGAGGTAGTTGAGCTCACACATGAGCTTCAGGAAACTGTTGAGGTGTTAGAGAGCACCCAGTTGGCTCTTTAGGAGTCACAATTGCACTTGGGAGAGGTGACTGTGGAGTTGGAGTGAGTTCAGTATGCCAGCGATAGATCCAGTTCAGCTACATATAGTGGTGGTTGGTGGTGAGTCGGCTTCTACAAATGGCAGTGATGGATGTGTTGGGGACACAGTTACATCCATCTTGAGTGCAGGTGCAGTAGATGTAGAGGAGGTGAGTACATCAGGGGAGGATTGCAGAGAGTCTTGTGGTACCAGGTCCTCCAGTTGTTAGCACGATGACGGATGATACAGAGCAGGTTGTTGAGAGGTTTGAGGTAGCAGGAGGGGATTCATCAGAGAGTAGTATACCAGTTTCTGACGCTACTCCCTCCGATTAACATGGCATGGGCGGGGTATCATCTGGTTTGGAGACGAGCTCTCATGATGATTTGTTTCCTTCTGCTGGAAGCAAATCTATGACTTCATCTCATATAACTGATAGTGATAGGCAATTGGTAGTGCCACGGTTTCAGAGGGATCAACTTTGGATTGCAAGGGAGCAGGTTGATGCTTCTTCATATAATTTCTACTGCATAGGGTCGTTTATGGAGTACTTGCTTGAGAGTCTAGTTTTGTAGGAGGGACCTTTCGAGGCCTCTGAGGGTACTCTCGTCCGGGGTTCTTGTGGTATTCAGATATTAGTGGGAAAGATTATAGATACTTTGACTTCAATGCTTCCTCACAGGGATTTTGTGGTTGGGTTTGCTGAGAGGGTTGCCCAGGCTCCTGCCCAACCAGTTATTCAGAGACAGAAATTGGAGCCTTATCTTGATTCTCGGATTGTTATTGATGAGACTCTAACAGAGATTGGAGCATTTCACCATAATTACACAGTGAGGAGTGCTCATCATTTCTCTTTTGACCTACCGATTGAGGATTTGGTTGCACGTCGGTGTGGGTTGGCTCCAGGTTTATACCATCCTTTAGGGCCCGTTTGTTTCGTGGAATTTGTGCATGCTGGAATTGCCAATTCTAGAATTGAATCCATTCTGGCAATTGGGCTATTCTCAAAATGAATTCTAGAATTAGGCTGTCCTGTTTGGTTCACCTGGAAGATGACTGAGAAGATGCAGATTCTGCGTTTGGTTCCACAAAATTGGAATAGGAATTGGAACTTTGTTTTTGCACACATACACATACACACACACACACACGTGTGTGTGTGTATATACACACACGTGTATATATATACACACATACACATATATACACACACATGTGTATATACATACACACATATGTGTGTATATACATGCACGTGTGTGTATACACACATGTGTGTATATACACACACATGTGTATATACACATGTATATATATACACATATGTATATATATGCATACACATGTGTATATATACACATACACACATATATACACACATGTACACATATATACACACGT
>MU224344.1:1650950-1668399 GCA_018584345.1 Thuja plicata
AAATCCTTTTATAAATCTTCTGTAGTACCCCACATGTCCCAAGGACTTTACCCCAGTAACATCGGATGGAGCTTCCATCTCCAGAATTACCCTGATCTTGTCCGGATCTGTTTTCAATCCTTCCTTGCATACTATATGGCCTAGGAGTCTACCTTGTGGAACCATGAATCTGCATTTTCTGGATTCAAGGCTAGTCTGGCCCTTCTGCATTGATCCATGTTTTCACCAATGATCTTGAGGTGGTGCTCCTTTTCGCTATAAACTGACCAGTCATCTAGAAAAGCTTTGAAGTTCCCCACAGACATGCCATGAAAGATATGTAGTATGATTCTTTGGAAGGTGGCTGGTGCATTGCATAGTCCAAAGGGCATTCTGCTGTAAGCATACACCCCATCTTCCACTACAAATGTGGTTTTTAGCTTATCCTCCTTAGCAATGCTAAGTTAAATGTAATCTGGCCATTAAGGGGCCTTTTTGTCGAGTTAGAAATTTTTGTATTCATCTGCCTAGAAAAGGCTAAGCTAGCAATGTAAATCTCTTTTGATATCAATAAATATCTTATTATCGATCAAAAAAAATATATCTATTATTATTATTATTATATATATGTTGATATATACATATAACATAGGTCTTTTCTCATAATATTAATATCTCACTCATTTTATCTGATTGAAGCTACAAACATCAACACTCCCTCTTAGCTAGGGAAGATAAATTCCATCAAGATGCAAATCACAATAAATCCATTAATTGTGAAAGAGAGGAGATATCACCTCACCGTGATATCAGGAGATATGGTATATGCAAGAATATCAAGTCGCATGATATTCACCATAGCACCTCCATAAAGGAGTATATTTCATGGCCAGCTACCTCTTCTAGGATACTATCAGTGAAAGGAATAGGAAGGGATCTTTTATAGTTACCGTATTCAAGCATCTGAAGTCCACACATATCCGGATTTGGATCCCGTCCTTCTTCAGTGATATGACTATAGGGGACACCCAATCACTAGTTTGTACCTTGAATATGATTCTTGCTTCTAGCATTTTTGTGATTTCCTCCTGATCCTTGGCAGCAAAGTTCTTGTTCATCCGATAAGGTCGCCTACGCACCGGCCTTGCTCCTGGTATCAATAGTATCCGATGGACACAACTCTGGTGGTACTCCTTTTAAGTCTTTGTATGTCTAGGCGAATACATCCTTATATTCAAGGAAGATTTTGAGTGCTGCTCCCTTCAATACTAGGTCCCAGTCCTCCCCTATGAAGATTTCCTTGGGTTCGTCCTTCTCACCTAGGTTTATTGTTTGCAATTTGGCCTCCTTGTATTCTATCTTTCCATCAAATATGTGCTGGTTTGTTATTGATGGTTGTCGTGCCCTCCTTGTATTCCCTATACCCCCTCCGGGTAACTTTCCTCTGCTTCTTGGATTCGTAACATATTGCACTCTGGCTCGAATACCTCATAGTCTCCCATCTGCCAATGAAACAGGCCGTTGAGGGAACTAGTTTCGTCTTCTGAGCATTCCCCTAGCCGGAGCACTCCTTCATCTGGTTCCGCTCCTTTGTTATCTCCCTCTGAGTCGGATGCGAGATCCTGACTTACACACTGATTCCTCAGATCTATTGTGTACTTTCTCCTGTCTACATCTATGGATAGGGTATTCTTCCAACTATGGGTGGCCTTTGTTGCGACTAGCCAACCTATACCTAACAATGCATCGTACCCTTTTTTTTCCAAAGTAATTACCATGAAGTCCAAGAGGAACTACTGTGGACCGATCATTACCTTTTGTCCCATTAAGGTTCCTATCGGCTTGATTCCATGCTGATCTGCTCCTACCAATTGAAATGTGGGTGGCCAGAGGGTGGGTTTCCCAAGTGCCTTCCAAGTCTCCTTCGGTAGGACATTCACACCGGACCCTCCGTCCACAATAGTATTAGATAGTTTGCACCCCATTATCTCCATTTACACTACTGCAGGTGTCCTCCCTGTCCCTATAGTGAATAGAGTATTCGTCTTTTCTGCGGTTTTTTCTTCGGTTTCCTCTTGGCCGCTTATTCCTTGTGATATTGCTACCGGTAGCTGAGTTAATGTTTCTAGTAGATCCACAATTTTCACAGGGATGGTGATTTCTAGTACTTGTTTCATGATGCTAGGTACTGGCCGGTTATTTGGGGATTTAGTGGTACTTCCTCTTCCTCCCTCTGGCCTGTTATTTCTAATGTCATTCCTGGCTTCTTGGAACCTTTCTCTCTGTGTAGCTATTTTGGGGTATGCAAGTTGCCTAGTTTGCATCCTTGTGATAGCAAATACTTCCTTCTTGGATTCTGCAATGTCAAGCCTGTTCACCCCCTTTTGTCTAGGGCAATTGGCATCCTCATGATTACCTGGTCCACACCATTTGCACAACATCCCTTCATTTTGTCCTTCCCCGTTCTGGCGATCCCGTGCAAAGTGTCCCCATTCGTTACATCGCCTACATTGAATCATGGGTCTTCCTTTAGAATCGTACTGGATTGCTCTCCGAGGTGTGTTGTTATTGTTGCTGTTGTTGCTACCTCGTCTATTGTTTTGGTACCCTCCAGGTGAAGCTTCTGTATTTGTGTTACGTGGAGAGGTGGTGGGTGGTGTGGATTGTTCTCCTTGGGTGAAGAATACTTGAGCACTCTGTGCCTTTAGATTGTAGGGGCAGTCTTTGATTGTGTGGCCTAACACCTGACAGATATCACTGAAAGCTTTGCGCGGGCATGTTCCTTTTGTATGTCCCTCACAATCTGTACACCAGAGTTCCCTTCCCTCTCTTTTTTCCTCCTTACTTCCAGTAACTTCCTTCATAAACTGCATCATGTCTTTTCTCAAGGCCTGGATGGTCTTGGACTCATCCCCACTCTCTTCTAAGCTCTCACTCCTGCTTCCCTGCTTCTTAGCTTTGGAAGTTTTATTTTCACTTTCGATGTCCATTGCTTAGGTGCATGCCTCTCCAAAGGATGATGGTGGTACTACCTTCATTTTACGCTTTAATGACGGGTTTAACCCTTCAATGAACCATCTTTTTTTTAATCCGTCAGCAGGTTTGTTATCCAACTTCCCTATCAATTCCTTGAGTCTCCTGGTATAACCCCTAACTGACTCGTTTTTCCCTTGCCTGGTATTATAGATTTCTGTGACTATCTCGTTGTCATCACGCAGGAGTTTGAATTCCTCCTCAAAGGCAGTACGGAGGTCCTTCCATGTGGTTTTCTGGGCGACATCTAAGTCTGTATACCAATCAATAGCGATCCCTCTTATTGTGGCAGGGAAGGCTTTTAACCATTCATCTGTATCATTTTCTCCATTGGCCTGTCATATGGTGATACACGTTTTACAGTGTCGGGCTGGGTCATCCAACCCTTCTCCAGTAAATCTAGGAAGTTTTTGCTTAACTACTACCATTCTTTTTCCTCTCTTCCCTCCTGCCGGGACGCTCCCTCCTGCCGGAACACTCCCTCCAGAACTAGTGCTCTCTCCTTCTCCTTGTGATTCCTCTGTCTGGGCGGAGTGGTGTGCCTCCCGGTACTCTCTTCGAGCAGGGGTTTCAGGATTCTCCCTCCCTTCCTTCAATGTTTCTGAGATGGCCAAGTTGGCTATTCCTTTTATGGTGTTTTCGATCAGGCTTTCCTCAATTTGTCTTTCACTTAGAGACTGGTTCCCCAATCCTCTCAAGCGGTGGCGTCTTTCTTCTTGTTGCTGCTGGCCAAGAATCCGCAGGGCGGCTTCTTCTTCAATTTCTTCTTTGGGCCTAAGCAGGGGCATGGATTTATTGAGTGGACCAAATGTCTAGTCAGAAGTCGAGGAATTCCTCCAAGTAGATCCTACACCACTGGTGGTACCGAAGTTTGTTTGTACTGTGCTTATGTGGAACCACTCTCTCTCGGCTTCCCTTCGCACGTACTGGCACTTCCTAGGTCACCACCAGATCTTGTGTCACTTGATCTTCCCTTGGTATTCCCTCCTCTTTTCTATGACCTCCGGGTCCGGACTTAGGCAGCGGTGCCAAAATGTAGAATGGTTATTAATGCATAATATACAGAACAATACAGCATATCTTCTATGGTACCAACAATGCATTTATTACCAATACTAACAGAAAACACGGAATACCATATCAGAATACCAAGATGGCGAGGAAATGTTATTTCTTTATTAATACCAGAAAAACCATAAGTCCAACACAATAGACCAAAGTACTTATATAATAGTCGGTTGGTTGGGGAAACCAACGGACGCATCTCCTCGCTTCTAACTACCCTCCCGACAAAACATAACTAAGACTAATACAATATTACTTTATTACGTACTACACCCTTCCTAGAACTTTCTAGTATAAACTGCTGTACTCTTGAGTCCCATTAACATATTTTGTCATTTGTGGACATTAATATAATTTCATTCTTTCTAAAGACAAAAAGTACAAGAATATAGTTGCATTTGACCTTACCATCTAGAGTTGATTGTAACTTCTAGCAGAATGTTGGATCTTGGAAGTGTGTACAGTGGTCTAAGTCATAATTGAACTACTTGGACATGGAAAAAACTCGCCAGAACCAAAAAACTTGACAAGGCAAAATCTTGGCAACATAAAATACTGTTTAAATTTCATTAGAAACAATTTTTTTTTTCTGCAAAATTTAATGACAAGATGTGTATCCAATGAGTCCATAAACGAGTACAAAACTGTTTTCTATTAATTTTATTGATTTGACTGCAAATTGAGTAAAAAATTACATCATCACGTGGAATCCTGATATAATAGTTAGCTGACAATTTATGATGATTGCCTTTGAACATCATCATGGTTCATAAATTGCATATTACAATTTTTACATCTTCCTCTTCACCGGTCTAGTGAAAAGTTTAAGAGAGGTTATAAATTTCTTTTAATCGCATTTGAATTGTTGATACTGATAATATGATAATTCATCATTGATCAATGATATTATGATAGTGATAAAATTGGTCTCTTATGTTCTCGATTCTGCTCTCTACTCCCAGACCTCATTGTAATCAAATTTCTTATATGACGAGATCATAAGGGGTTTGGGAATGGAGACCCAAATGAAGTTGAGGGGCAGCGATGACAAGCTGCACAAGGTGGTAGATGTGAGAAAAATCCAACGATTGAGGGGGTGCAGGGGAATAAATTTTTGAGCCTGGGCCTTTTATATTGATGCAAGTGAGGTTTCGCCACAGATTTGCCAAGTTTTTTGTGAAAAGCTCACCAAAAACTTGGGGAGTAAAACTCATAAGTTTTTGGTGGAAAAAATTGCCGAGCAAAAAACTTGGCAAGTAGTTCATCTATGAATCAGACTCTAAGTAATATTTTTATTGTAGAAGCATTGTTTCATTTCACAATTTTCTTGCCCATGTCCCATAACTTTCATTCTTGAAAGTTCTGAATTTTGAAAGGAAGCATAACCTCGTATTTTTTTTAGCGTTGCATTTGGGGAAGGTTGTGTTAATTGCAATAAGTTTGCTGTTAAAATTCTTTTTGTACTCATTTTCCTTTCCTTTCTTATTCATTTCATTTCAGCACTATGGCAAAGTGTGAATGTTGTTTTCATAAGCAAAGTACTTCAGAACAGCAAGTTTCTAAGCTGATTTATTTCATATATAAATGACCAAGCCAATTAAAGATAATAGACTATCTATGCTAGTTTATGTACATGTCCTTAATGTTAAATTGTAATTATCCATGTATGAATAGAGATGACGTGAGGTAAAATGTACTTAATATGGCATTTATGGTAGTGCTTGCTACCAAATAACATTTAACTGAGAAGATATATATCATTTTCTCTGCTATGCTGACCTTATCATGTTTCTTGCTCTTTGACCCAAAACTAGTACTTTGAATGTCAATTTTTCTGCATTCTTTTCCTTTTGTAACATATCGTGTTGTACTTCATATACTCTTCGAATATGCTGCTTATACATGTGCAGTGGACTTTATAAAACAGTGATCATTAATAGAGACTTTGGAGGCACTCGTGTTTGAATAATAAGTCAAAGGAATGATTGCAAGAGCAGAATGGTGATAATATGCGATCAGTGATTATCGATAATTTTAGCAACTTGATAATTCCACAAGGGATGTTTTACAGAGTTGTATTTTTTGCAGGTTCATTTGAAAGAATCTACATTTGTGTCTCTGAGCAACAGACACTGTTGAAGAAGTGATTCTATATTATTTTAAATTTTTAAATCTAGAGGGGAGAAAGACAGATCTAAGTCTATATTATCAGCTGTTTTCTTGGAATTAAAACTTCGTAAATAGCTGATGAAGTACAGTTGGGCTTAAGAGAAATATTTATATGTTCTAATAAATTCCTTTTTTTTTTCAAATGTATTCAATAGATTGATCGTGTCAATCTGGAGATTCAGCAAGCTGAGCGTGATTATGATCTGAACCGAGCAGCTGAACTAAAATATGGCAGTCTGATGTCACTACAAAAACAGCTTGTGGCTGCTGAAAAGGAATTGGATGAGTATCAAAGCAGTGGGAAGTCAATGCTAAGGGAGGAGGTTACTGGGAGTGATATTGCTGAAATAGTAAGTAAATGGACTGGTATTCCCCTCTCTAAACTTCAGCAGTCTGAGAGAGAAAAACTTCTGTACTTGGATGTGGAATTGCATAAGCGTGTTATTGGTCAAGATCCAGCTGTCAAAGCAGTTGCAGAAGCGATCCAACGATCTCGGGCTGGTCTTTCAGATCCTAACCGCCCCATTGCCAGCTTCATGTTCATGGGTCCAACTGGAGTTGGAAAGACAGAATTGGCGAAGGCTCTTGCCTCTTATTTGTTTAATACTGAGGATGCTCTTGTGAGGATTGACATGAGTGAATACATGGAGAAACATGCAGTCTCGCGGTTGATTGGAGCTCCACCTGGCTATGTTGGTTATGAGGAAGGAGGGCAACTGACAGAGGCTATTCGCAGAAGACCTTATGCAGTGATTCTATTTGATGAAATTGAGAAAGCACATTCAGACGTTTTCAACATTTTCCTTCAGATTTTAGATGATGGAAGGGTCACAGACACGCAGGGTCGAACTGTAAGCTTCACCAATACTATCATTATTATGACTTCCAATGTTGGTTCCTTGTATATTCTAAATGCTCTTGATGATGAAGCTGGCTCAAAAGAGGAAGCTTATGAAAATATGAAGAAGAGAGTCATGGAAGCAGCACAGGCGACCTTCCGGCCTGAGTTCATAAATCGTATTGATGAGTATATCGTCTTCCAATCTTTGGACCGTGAACAAATAAGAAGCATTGTGAGATTACAGGTATGCAGATCATTTACTTTTTTTCATTTTTTTCATTTCCAAAGTACAAACAAAAAGTAGAAAATTTGTCTGATTAGTTAATACAGAATTTATCTGTGACTTATAATATTTAATAACAGAAGATACACATAAAATTCTATAAGATCCAAGTACTTCTGAGAATTCATAATAGGATATGCAGCAAGGGGTAACTCAGGTGTTTAATAAACATTATTTCTAATTTTTTATGCATTTTTGTAATTTATTTTATACACCATGGAAATTTGCGCTTCATAGTGCATGTACTCCTAATGAAATTAGCTTAAAATTTTGGGACAGATCAACTTCAATTCTTGCCATCCTACATTTTTGTTTAGATACCAATATTTGATTGCTGTAATTTGGTCAACAAATCTTGTCTACTCCTTTGTACTGATGCCATGTAACCCTGCATTAACTCCCAAATTATAACTATTTAGGAAGCTTTCTATCTTATTCAGGCATCTTTAGCTAGATCGCAACATCAGTTACGTATTTTGCCTATTATATCTTTTGTAATATGAAGTGACATTCTATGATTAACATTATACCCTATATTCTTGATATGAACATGCAAGTCAGTAAAACTTAGAGAGAAAAAAAGGCACTGTAGATACTGAAGTACAGGTAAGGGGAAAGTGATACACAGAGGAGTTTCAAAGTTTCAGCTTTGAAATAATTATCTGTGAGGTAAGATAATGTACTTGCATTTTTAATAAATCAAAAAGACTAACAATTATCATAATTATTCTTTGGAAGTAGAATGAATTTAAATGTGTGGTGCAACTGTGGTCTTCTCAATTCTTGCTTAGTTGCTATATTGCCTGCAAAGCCTAACAATATGCATAGACAATAAATATAGTTTTTATTGGAAGTTTGAACATGTTTACTCTGCTGTGTTTATTGTTCTAGTCAAACGTTCATTATTTAACATGTTTATCGAGAAGCAAATGATAGAAACCATGCATAAGAAAGAAGTTACAAAAATCAAGTGAAAGATAAGATGGAAAACCAGTGAACAATTAGAAAACTAAAATGTGGATATTCAAAAATGCTAGATTGTTTATAAGGGTCACGATAAGTGCTTTCTCACTCACTATTCATCTACTTGCATTACATTTTTTAATTGTTTGGAACTTTGTAACTATGTAGCCACTTTGATCCAAAAACTTGCAAGTGTGTACATTCGTGATGATACAAGTTCTGTTAACATTGTCTTTAGAACTCATTTTGTGGGTCTTTACTAACGAGTTCCTTGATTGAAAACAAATTATGGATTGAAATACGGTCTCCAATTTTTTTTGAAAAAACTGGCCAGTTATCATTTCAAGAACTTTTATGCCAATGCACTCAAATTTGTGCAAGGCACTCTCTATCAATGGTATCTTGTTCAAATAACCAATTTGGTATTGTCCTCATCTCAAACTGTTCATAACTTCTCCAAGTGCATGATCAATGTGGCAAATAGGTGAACGGTTTCCTGTTGTTTCAGTTCAGAGATAGTGATCCTTAAGTATTGAGTTAGGCTGAATCCTTTACGAAACTGATTTGTTGTACATCAAATTTGGGCTCTGTTGCTGCAATTGACACCTAAGCGATCCATTTGGAAAGAGATACACTTTGATCAAATCTATTACATCATAGTTCAAAATTACTGTTGGGGAATCTCTTCAGTCTGTGACTGGTACTAAGCAATGTATAAGCATTTTTCCTATTGGATGAATGAAGTTGGTAATCATAAACACATAATATTTACAATTTAAAGGTTTTGTTTTGAATTGGACCCAACACACACACATGTTGCTATTTATGTAAAAAGTCATTATTAGTGCCATTAATAATTTAATACCCCTAGGAAGGACAAACATGATTGGGTAAAGAGTCGCACATATTAATTGAGACACCTCTTTTATGGATATGCTTGCTTGATGTAAAGAGCCTGTCTGGCTCTTCTTTGGAATTTCAATGCAAAATTCACTTCACACTTAAAATGTAAATTTATACTTTCTTTTGAAATCAAATATGTCTCTTTTATTATTTTCCAGTATATAAGCCAGAATGGCGATTACACTAAGTAACTCCCAATTTCTTAAACCAATTACAAATCAGCATATAATTATGAATACCGTATTCATCCAATGAAACAGTCCATTTTTTTAGAGAATAGATGCAAGCGTATCACGCTACCTTTAGATCCTCCATTGCTTGCTGGCCACTAAACCTCCACTGCTGCCCGCGACTTATATATACTGGCCGCCATACTTAATACTCCATCCACAAAGAAGTGATGAAGGATGCGGCTTGGTGATTCCACACGTGGCTGAATGCAATGAAGAGTGACGCCAAGTCACTAAACCACTGCACACCCAACCGTAATGTTGTTACTCCATCATACAATCCGCAGCCTCTACTCACTGCTAACGCTGAATTCAAACAACCACAGCAATCCCTTATCACCATTGCCTACAACACACAATTCACCAACCTTAAGCTGATTCAAAGTGCAATATTGAACAAAGAATTTACAATTCTTTGCAACCAAACTTCTTCCTCCAAACCCTTGTTTCGAAACCACAACCAAAATCATAAGTTTTCAAAGATGTAATAATAATGAATCCTTGTCTTTCACAAAGCATTTCTTTTACAATTAAAAAGTGTCTTCTCTCACACACTTTCACTTAAAACACTTTTTATACTTAGGCACATATTGAGTAATATAATTTATTAGCTCATTTGGCTCCAAAAATGACCTTTTCATCAATATCATGAAATTATGACACGCAAGGTCCCTGTTTCTTGTGCCCAAGATTTAAAACTTTTCATCCTAGTTCCAACGAGCTATCACACTAAGGCGCACAACATATAATACCAACAATAATGGCAACCTTAGCAAATTTAATTAAATAATAATAATAATCCACCCGTCTTGCGAAACAACTGAAGAAGCATCATAATCGAAATCTATCTGCACTGGAGTGATCCTGATGATAAAAGATGATGAACGAACCTGATGGGGTGACTTACTAAAAATAGACGCTCTCTCCAACATTCTTGGAGCCCAAACCGGAAGCCAGAAATGAAAATTGAGAGCATCATTCAACTCCTCTAACTCATTTGAGCTCATCGGAACTATCCATTGACTTACTATAAATAGTAAGCTCACACCAATGATAAAATAAACATCTCGCCCGACCACGAGGATCGCAACAATGACCTGGCACCAACAATTCAAGGACCTGCTAAAAAATGGGGACATTACACTTGATTGGATCTTTAGGTGGGTCTGCCTTGGGGAATATATGCAATCCTCAATGTTGCTAGTTTGGAATGCCCAGACAATGACCCCTCGATGAATTATTTTTTGAAAATTGATGCGGCCACACATCTAGTAAGATCAGTGCTAGGGAACTGTTTTTCTGTTTGGCAAAGTCTATTTCCATGTACAGTGCACATTAATTTAATTTTTGCAGGATCAAAATATTTATTCTTAAAATTATTTATTTTCATTATTTTCTTATGCAAGTAGCCTTATATTAATCATGCAACTGCTAGCAATATTTGAACTTCTTCTTGCTTCTGAAGACAAACAATGGTAATCAGCTGAGAGATTTTGTATTCCGAAAACATGATTTTGTGCAATTCTTGTATTTTTCCTGAGTTGTGCTGCTTCTTCGTCAATGAATTACACATAAATTTATTTCCCTGATCCCATTTTCATGCCAATGCTGTAAATTGCAGCTTGATCGAGTCCAGGGGAGATTAAGAGACAAAAAAATAACAATAAAAGTGACGGACAGTGCAATTGAACTCCTAGGAAGTATGGGCTATGATCCAAATTATGGTGCAAGGCCGGTAAAAAGAGTAATTCAGCAGAACATAGAAAATGAACTGGCAAGGGAAATTCTTAGAGGGAATCTTAAGGAGGAGGATACGGTTCTTATTGACACAGAAGTTATTGCATTTCCTGATGGTAAGCTTCCCCATCAGAAGTTCGTCTTCAAGGTGGTTCCAACAAATGCTTCAGTAAATGGATCAGATGTCGGTGTCCCTCTAGGATAGAGTTTACAGGGCATAACTGGTATCTACTGCTTGATTTAATAGTGTGACAAAGATGGATGGTTGGAGGGACGCTAATAACAAAGGAAGTAGAATGATACCTGTACAATGAAACCAATAAACATATTGAATTCTATAACTGAATAATGCATTTAAGAAGTCCTACAGACCAATTTGGTCTTAAGGATGTTGAAAGTTATCAATACAATCATCATCAAAGTTAAGGCTAGTGGTAACGAGGGTGTGCACAACGTAAAATATGGAGCTGTATGATGTGTAGAGGAAAATTTTGTACTCTCAATATGAAAGAGTAAAATCTTTTTAATCATGGTGTAAATATGGCAATGGTTTATTTCATTTATCTGTGAATTCGTTGTCATGCCTTTTAGCCTATAATCAAGTAGGATAAGCTTTGGACTCAATTAAAATTTTGTTTTGAAACTATTGTGTATATTACATATGAAATCCCATGCTAGGCTGCTTCCAAGTAAGGCCTCCGTAGGTGTAATAAATATTATGAATTGTGAAACTTCTTCAACCTATCTGACCCTTGCTAGAAACCTTTCATTGCTTTATTTCGAAAACTTTGATTTCTAAAAATTATTACATTTGAATGTTGTTTTGAGCTTAGGGATTGCTCCGAAAGGGCGTACACAGCCTCTTTGTATGACTAATAATCGTGTTGCTTACAATATGATAAATGATTGTTTGACATGGTTGGTTGGATTTTGTAAATCGCACAAAGGAAATGTTTTTAATTGATCAAGTTTCACCTTGAGAATATATTTATATTTCATTGATAAGCATAACAAGCATATTAATGTTGTGAAGAAAAAAATTCAAACAGCATTTCACAAAACTTGAATTCATAAATATTCATTGTTTAACCAAACAGCATTGAATCACATTTATCTACTTTGTGCTATCAATTTCATGTTTAATTATTTAATGTGCAATTAGTTATCGGTATGAACCTGTTTGAAGTTGCTTGCATTTTGTTAGGTTCACAAACTTTTTCCTTTTGTCTTGAACTTAATTTAATTCATTTTGTCCATTATGCAATGACTAATGTACAAATGGCATATTTCATGCTAAAGTTGGTAAAAGATCTGAGCATTGATTGAACTGACTTTGCACGTCTTAAGGTTATGGATCCAATCTACAGATTATAATTCTTTACTTTGGGTTGCATTAGCCACTCAAATTTTGAATGATCAACAATGCATGTTTGACCCTCAAATTTCAAATTCAATTTTTTTATGGGCTCAAGCTGATCCGCTTCCAACGAGATAATATTTGCTGATTGGATAGTCCATTTGCATGCAAGGTCTTTTTTTTATAAAAACCATCAACTTTAATCTAATTTCAGGGATGAATTCATGTCTTGTTTGATTATCACATATTACCTAAAGAGCACTGCAGCATCAAAACATTTGCTAGTATCAGCATTTGCATCACTAGTGATACTAGTGCTTACTGCGCTTTGATCTTTGTTCACATTGTTGAATTGGTTATAAGGTTCTGATCAAGGTTAAATACCCTCCACAACAAAACTCCAGTAATATGTATGTCTCTATGACGTCTCAACTCAGATTCAAATATTTGAGGGATGAGTAGGTTTTAGTAGATCAAGAGAACTCAAATTGAAGCCACAAACGAGTTGAATCCACATGTAGAGGCAGAGGTAAGACGTTGAATTCGTAAATGTGGAGGTGATTTCTACAATATGGAAGTTATCCCACTGCTTATTGAAGCATTACAATCACAGAGCCGGTAACAAAGCATTAAATTGAGTCACTAAACAAGACCACAATAGGAAGTTATTAATTGAACAAAAGCTAAGTTCCTATTTCTTATTATATACACAAAACATTTTGTACTATTGTTACTATCTCAATTCATTATCCAAGCTAATTTATTTCTTATGGCCTTATTGTATTGGTTAGCATAGAATTTTTTTATGGCTAGTGATGTTTTTGATAATATTAAGTAGTGAAACAAGGGTTCTCTGTCCCTATAGAACAAAAAGCTGGCAGGGCAGGCAAAAAAGGTCCATAGACCACTTACAACACATTGACAACGCATTAAAGTATCTTTAATAGTAGCAAAACAAAGATTATAGTAACTATTATCCAAAACAATGAAAGTTGAAACAAAAAGAGTAGAAAGCTATCCAAATAGCTGGCCCTAGTCCTTAATGAGGAATTTCAACTACTCCTTGTGGTTTCCCATGTCATCTTTGTGCTTCTTGATTTCCTTGTCTCGCAATAGACAATGATATGTCCATGACCTTTGCGTTGAACTTAGAGAGACTAACCATCTCAGTTTCTAGGTATTGGACTTTGGCCTAGAGTTCAATGAGCTCCTCCACCGTATTTTCATTTAGTACAATTGTGTGACATAGTTTGAGCTGAATAGTCAATAGGATTAGTGTTCGTGCTAATAGAGTTTGACATGTTTTTCTTTTGGAAGTTGTAGCTAGCATTTGTGTTGTCGAAGTCCTCCACCATGTCTTTGATTTCTTTCTCTTCCTCATTATCACACCATTGTTTTCCTTAGTTTCCATCGCATCTATCACCTCGTCATTGTATCAGTTTTGGGATGACCAATCAGCCATTAGATCTGCTCAAATGGGCACATCCCACATCAAAAACATCATCTCTATTGTGTGGGTTTTTATCCAAGACCATATTATCCTTAAAAAGGGCTTCCTCCACATGAAATTAGATCGTTACATTTTTTTTTTTGGGGTTTGGGATATTTTTACTTTCTAGTGTGGCTTCACTTGCTTGGGTTTGAAGTAAAGGGGCTATGCTTAAGATTACAGAGGCTTTGTGCAACTTTTTTTGGAAGGAGTGGGAGGTTTTGGGGGAATTGATAAAGCATAGGGCTATGAGGTATAGAAAGCTTATTTTTACCCTTTGCATAAGAAGAAATTTTGCCCCCAGAATATGCCAAGGGAGGAGCAGAGGGGGGAGAGTTGGTGTGTAGAGAATCATAAACAAGTGTAGCTTTAATTTTCTTGGTGGGGGAAAGGGCTAGGTGAAAGTGATCAGTTTCAGGATGAGACCTCGGTGTAGAGAGATAGGGAGCTTTTTTGGATTTTTGGAGGTAAAATTTAGGGCCTCTCTGATAGACATTTCCAAGGAAGAAAGAAGGTAAAAACTTATAAAGGTATTATGGTAAATTTGAATAACAATTTGTAAACCTAATTAACCCAACTACTAGTCAAAGATCTATAAACTAAATTCAACAACATATCAATGAAACAATTTTCTATTAATATAAACATAAAATAAACCAAAGTATACCTTTACGTTCACGAAATGCTTGACTTCGTTGCTCTCATGTTCTTCAAAGACTTGAAAATATTGGTATTTGCTTTCACCTAATTACCACATGTACAGGATGACATTAATGGAATGGAGTGTGGTTGATTGATGCAAAATATGAAGATAATGATAATGATATGATAGTTAGGTAGGAAAGATATCAAGTAGTTAGGTAGGAAAGATATCAAGTGTTATCCAAAGTCACTAATGTAGTTGATTGCATTATGCTTGTATGAGAAAGAAGATGTTCTTTTATAGAAGTCCTCAAAAGAATCAAGGGTAGAGATCAAGAGGTTAAAAGATGAATGGCTAAGATAAATGGGTAGGTAAGGATTAACAAGATTAAATGGTTATTTTAAATGAAGAAATGAGATTAAGTGGTAGGTGAGAGTAGGTTGACTTTTGATACATCACAAGATGCATTGAACTTAGACATATTTGAAGATGTGAGAGGAAAAGATAGTGAATTAATTAATTAAATAAAAGTATCTGTTTAATTAATAGTAAAAAGAGAGTGAAAATTAAATAAATAAGACTAAATTATGAGAGAGAAAAGACTAATGAATTAAATAAAGAAATAATTTTATTTAAATAATAGAGGAAGATTCTAATAAATTAACATAATAAATAATAATATTTATTTAATTAAAAGAGGACATAATAGTAAAATAATTATTTAAGTTTGCGAGGACAATTTTAGGTCTCTATAGGTGAAAGTGGTTAAGCAAGGGAAATAGTAAGAAAAACAATAATTATATCTTCCTTCAAGAGAAAATGTTTCATAAGCATGAGGCATCCTTTATCCCAAGGTTTAAGGAGCTTGTCCCTGTTAAAATCCTCATGAAGCTTGACCGTCATGTCACCATAATTGAAGAATAGAGTAAGCCTTTCGTTGTTTGCAACGTTGTTAGTGTTTCTTCCGTTTATGGCTTTTAGTGACCATACTCATAGCTTGAGCAATAATTTCTTCATCAACCTCATCAGAGATCTCGTAAACACACACACTCAATGATTGTCCTAGGTGTTAGAAAATTGAGCAGAAAGATTCTCATCATGCCAATTAAGGTACTGCAAGAAAGAAGAAATTTTGCCCTCGCTACAAATATGCCATATGGTAGCATCAATATGGAATTCTTCACACTACCTCGGTTGAGTTTTGACTCTATCTCCTTCCATTTTACGATCCACAACATAAATCATAGAAGACAAAATGTGCATTCTCTTCCTAATACATATACTACTCATTGAATACCTCATAAGAACCCACTAGAAAGCAAAAACAAAATCATTAGGACTGGACTTTAAAAGATATTGATTAATCTAATATGTGTGCCAAGATAATAAGAATTATTACTTGACACCATAAAAATTAATAGTAGATCTTGCTTGCATAAGTAAATAGTACTTCACATACGCTTCTTGCGCCATAAATCACCATTAAATAATTATTTGAAATTGAGGCCTTAAAATGAGAGTTGTTAAAAAAAATCCCATTGTGGATTTGCTAAGTACAATTGTCATCATCACAAGCAAATAACCACTTGTAATGATAAGGTCGAGTCCAACTCATCACTACATTGGCATTCCACGAATAGAAAGTCCACATTAGTTGTAGCATCTGTAGATTTTTTCCAAAACACTTCCAATTCGTCACCATATAGGCACCATACAAAATCAATTTCCACAATTAAAGTATATACATTTCAAACCTTCTCTCAGTAACATCCATCTGAACGTCATGCATAACCAAACTTACCCCACATTAGACTATATAAGACTAGGGTTGAGGAAAAGGATCCAAACCACCCACCCAGAAACATAATCAACTTTCATCATGTAATGTCCCCATTTTCGGGTTCTCTAGTAGTATAGTTGTCATTGACTTTCGGGGTTTTTTGTCAACATGTTGAGAAGGGTAATTTGATATTAACACTGAGCTTAGATGGTCTAGAGGAGTCATATGACACTTTCAAATATTATTTCCAATTTTCAGTTTGGGGTCCAAGATTCTTGGATGGAGCGCACGTATTTTTATTAAGTTAGGAGTAGGGTTCGTTTATGATCTTTTATTATCACGATCACCTAAGAAATCAAATTTGAATTTTGATGCATTTTGACCATTGCTGCTAATTGGGTGTATTATTGAGTTATATTTAATTATTTTCACCAACACTACCTTTTTAATCAAATATATTTATTGAGCACCTCAGTGTTATAGCTTGTTGGAAAGAGAATAGAGAGTTTTAAATGACGGGGCACACTTAAAAGTGTTTTTAAGTGTTGAAAATGTTTAAAAAGTAAATTAAATCACTCTTTGGAGTTACAAGGTTTAATAAATTAATAAAGTGATTTTAAAAGCGAGTTTCTAGAAAGTTCCTTTAAAAACTTATTAAAAGGGGGACGAGAGCTCATTTGGTATGTTGAGTTTATTCTTTTATAATATCTGTCTCTAAGAAAACTCGACGTGGTTGAACTGCTCAAGATATCCACTGTGCATAGAGAGATCCTAGAACAAGCTTTACACGCTGCCAATGTTCCAAAGGATATAGATGTAGACAGATTCCAAGCGATGGTCAATCATATATCAGCACCACACTATCTCTCCTTTTCTGAGGAAGATGACAAGTCATTGACCCATCCGCACAACCAGCCTCTCCATATTGAAGTACTCATTCATAAATCCCGTGTTAGACGCGTGTTGATAGATGGAGG
>MU224344.1:1712019-1722371 GCA_018584345.1 Thuja plicata
ACGCACCAGTGCTTGCTGGATTGAACATTAATGAAGAAGGAAGGATTCATGGCAATGCTGTTGTTATCATCTCTGCTTCTGAGTTAATGGTATTTCATGTTTTAACGTTCTGCATGTCCTTTTCTCTAAATGTGTTAAAGTAGATTAACGACCTCTTTATTCCCGCTACTAATAAAATGCTAACTGATGGTTGTGTATTTCCTCGGTATTTAGTATAGTCTTTCAGAGTATTGTTGATGTTCTAGACTTTTCAGCATGACTATAGTTAGATAAATGTTTCTAACCCTGTAGGATCTTTTTTGTTTTATTTGCGAAGTGTGGAATACTCTGGGAAAACCCTTACTAAATAGAATCTCTAGGAGAAACGAGTTGAAGTAACCAGCTATCCCCCTCGAAAATAGTCACCTCTCCCAACCGAGCCCCGCACCGTCGTGACCCAACACCCAGGTGCTTGAAGGCCCAGAGGATTTATTTCCCCCGGACAACCTTTATAGGCAAAGTTGGCCGGTTTCTCCGGAACCCGGTGACAACTTATGACAGTTGGCAGACCCGGTCAGCAAAACCCCGTCAACAGAAACTGGCGCTAGAAGGAGGGCATGAAATCGTCCCCCTCCCAAGATTTTGATTTTACACCTCCTGAGGGCTGCCCGAGTTGTAGTTTTAGGAGACAAGCCTTTATTGGGATTGGGTCCTTTTCCCCAGCCAAATTTGAAAGAATCCTTAGATCTGCCCTGAATCCCAGAAGGTTTTTCAAACTCGAGCCTCCTGCTCGAAAGAAATGGACGTCAAATGTCATACCAGCCACTGTTGTTTGGGGATCTACCATATCAACCAATACTCAAACTCCCCAGATAGTCCCGGGAACCAGTACTCAAACTACCCAACATATAGTTCCCCCAATGGCTGCATATTTTGGAAACACTGGGTCCCCAATGGGCACTTTTCCGGGCGCAATCAACGACTTACCTTCTCACCCAGAGAATATTTGCCTGCGATATGAGCACTTAGGCTCACGGACCGCAGAAGAACACTTACAGGCATACAAAGATGCCATGAATTGACATAGGATCCAGCATGAAGATGTTGTGACCCACATTTTTCCCTTGTCCTTAGGACAGAGTGAGTTGAACTGGTACCTGAACCTTCCCGCCAACTCCATCAACACATGGCAAGATATGGAGGACACCTTCTTGGCTGTCTTTCATGTGCATGTGGACCCAGCCTAGTCCCACAGTCAGTTCATCTCCATTAGAAAGGAACCCAATGAGCCTCTCGCAACATTCAACCATAGGTTCTAGCGTGCCCTGAAGAGGTGCACAGGCCCTTTTGTCCCATCGTCAAACGTTACCATACAGACATACCTTAATGCGATGGACCCTTTTGTTGCCACTCTCCTCTGGAGAACAACCGCCCTGGGTGACCAAGATACTCTGGAAAAAGTCTATAACCTGGCCTTAGAGTTATCCTACGGTCTCAATAAATCCCCGGGCGGGATTGGGCAGAACACACCTTTCAACATGGTCCCCGACGGAACTGCTTATGCCAGGGGTTACAATCCCAATCTGGCAATGGGTTCCCCTTCGATGGCGGTGAATCCCCCGCCACCGTTGGTAGACCAACAGGAGCAATATGTCTACCCCTCCCAGACCCAGATTACACCGGGTCTGAAAGTCTTCCCTTGGAATCAACCACAGCAGACGCAACAAACTCAGACACAACCGTCTGGAGTGCCCTTCTTCCAGTCATCCGTGGCTGGAGGACTGCCACCCTCGACTCCAGTTAATCCTGCTGCCTTCCTGGGAAACCAACAACAACCATAGCCGTCCCATTGTGATGCTAACACTCAGTTGAGTCCCTCCGGCGAATGCTATCCACCCTGACCATGGACATGGGTCAGCTGAAGGCCAGGTCTTACGCGCCCCAAAATTCAAATTCCCAGAGGGAAAATATCTTCTCCGGCCAACGAAACAACAATGCCGGAGGAAGAAACTTCAACAATGGGCCAAGGCCCAACCAACAACAATGGAATAACAACGCTAACACCAGAGGCCCGCCTCTGAATCAAAACATCAACCAAAATGGTGCTGGACCATCCCACTTTACACCAGTCGCAGACTTCCAGCCCATGAATAATTGGTGTCGGTTACATGACATAGGTTCGCACAATGAAGTCAATTGTGCCACTTTGGAGAAAGTCATAATGATCTCCCAGCTGGACAGGCAACAATCGCACGATACCGCTCCTCCAGAGCCCCCTGTCCAAGAGCAAACCCACAGTGCTTTCACCTGTGATACCATCTTCTTCGGTACTTCCGGAGAAGATGAAGAAGAGTCTAAATTACAGGGATTCTTTGATGAATCCATTCCGCCCTTTGAGGCCAACGCCTTTACCAACCCACGGGCTCCATACAACACTCGGAGCTAGGCGGGTAAAGGACTAGCTTACACGCCTATACCTCCTACTAAAGATACTCCCCCTCCCCAGAGTAATACCACTGATCGACCCGCCCCTCCAAAAGGTCCCAGCTCTAACCAAGCAAAGGATCTCGCAGAGGAAAATCACCAGTTCCCGGGAGGAAGATTTGATATTACGAAGGTGTTAGAGCAGACCACCACCTCCATGACCTTGATGGAGGTTTTGCTAAATTGTACCGAGCAGAAGAATTCCCTTCTGAAGCTGTTAGGGAACCCGGAAACAGTTAGCCGCCCACCCAAGACGGTCTCATTCGAAGATGCTAACGCGGCTGTCTTCCGGAGAAATAATGAGGATCCTCCCTTCCTGCTAGGCCTGAACATTTATGGCAAAAATATACACAACTGCCTAGTAGATTCTAGAGCTTCGGGTAACATCATGCCCTTATCCATTTGTCAGAAGCTCAGACTCCACCCCACCCCATGTAATGGTGCAGTGATCCAACTGGACAAAACTGCTGTGAAAATGGTGGGGGAACTGAAAAACATCCGTATACATCTTATCCAGGACCCCAGGATAGCCAGCATTATCGACATCCAAGTGGTAGACATCCCAGAGACTTACGGGATGTTATTAAGTCAGAATTGGTCTAAGTCCTTAAATGGATACTTTTCGACCGACTTCACCCACTTGTGACTTCCTTGGGAAGGAGAATCCAATCAAATCTGGGTCGAAAGCGAACCCCGGATGAAGTAGGCCCTCACCGAAGTAGGGAGGGTCAATGAAGTCCTTTTCTCCGAATCTTCTCTAGGGGTGTACCGACCTCTTGAAATTTTAACATTTGATTTCATCCCCGGAGAAGATCCCGTAGTATTGCAAAAGGCACAGGACTTAGAAGAAAAGCTGAGAGTTGAAATCAACTCTCAAGGCCCCATAGCGACCCTTGCCACACTCTTATCCGGCACTTGGTGCCGATTGCATTACCAAAAACATTCAGAGCATGAGTGTGAGCCCTACCTATCGATCGCTACCTGACAACTTGATATCCTCCGAAGTGAAAATGCAACCGATTCCCCGGGACCCAGTACTTCTACGGGATGCACTCCTTTGGTGCCATCCGCCCAGGAATCACAAACTGAAACACCTCCAGGGATAAATTCCACTTTTGCGCAGGTAGTCCGGGAGAAATTCCCCAAGTCTCCCAGCATCAATCCAAAGAAAAATCCCCCTCCCCAGCCCCAGATTACAAACAATGACTTATGGACCCTTAAATTTGACGGGTCCCGATCCAAACAGGGCTATGGGGCCGGAGTGGAATTAATCAACCCGCGAGGGAAATCCTTCCTCGCTTCCTATAGGTTGCAGTTCAACTACACAAACAACGTCACAGAGTATGAGGCCCTGGTCCTTGGACTCCTATTCGCACTAAGGAAAGGTATCACCCACCTGCGGGCTCTAGGTGATTCAGAGTTGGTTGTTAAGCAGGTCCAGATTCAATACACATGTCACGAAAAAAGACTGGCCGCATACCGCAATCGGGCTTGGAGCCTTATTGAAGATTTCGATGCCTTTGGCATTGACCTTATTCCACGGTGACAGAACTATGTCCCGGATGCCCTAGCTGTTTTTGCCAGCACACTTGAGCCGATGGCCGTCTTACGACTCCAAAGATTTTCAGTTGAGATGGTCCCCACCCCCTCCATTCTAGACAATGTTACCCACTTTCAGGTCTTTGAGGATGATCAACATATCCTGGCCTTCATGGCCAATGTTGGTGTTTTCGAGGACCAGATAGTGGAGGAATGAGACCACGATGACACTGGATAGGGTGATGAAGATGATGGGATCATGGACTTGCCCATGAACACTATCCCTAAGGGGATGGTTGCATTAGAGCGGATCTTTGACTCGAACCCCCGGGCCCGTGAGAAAGTTTCGTCCTCCCCTGAGGGAGGAAAAATTGAAAAGATTAACATCGGCCAGCCCAGTGAAGAGAAGATCATCCACATAGGCACCTCCTGCTCCCCTGAGGAAAAGGAGAAAATTCTCGCGGTTCTCCGAGAATACATTGATGTGATTTCCTGGGGGTATGAAGATTTGAAGACTTATGACACCTCCATCATGACTCATACCATTCCCCTGAAGCCGAATGCTAAGCCCTTTCGGCAAAAGCAAAGACCGGTCAACCCCCTGATAGAACCTCTAATCCGTCAAGAGGAAGAAAAACTACTGTCAGCTCAGATTATCTTTCCAATCCGGCATACTACATGGGTTGCCAATCTGGTCCCAGTCAGGAAGAAAAATGGTGAGATCCGCCTTTGCGTGGATTTCTGAAATCTGAACAAAGCATCTAAAAAAATAATCACCCTCTCTCCTCGTTGGATGAGGTGTTGCAGATAGTAAATGGATCCTAGATGATGTCTTTCCTGGATGGATATTCTGGGTATAACCAGGTTATGGTTAAATATGAAGACAAAGAGAAAATAGCGTTTACCACCAAGTGGGGAACGTTTGCGTATAGAAGAATGCCCTTTGGCTTAATCAACGCCGGGGCTACTTTTTAGAAGGCCATAGACATTGCGTTCGAGGGCCTTGTAAATCGATGCATAATCATCTACATGGATGATTTGACCGTCTTCTCCCGGGACAGGCGTGATCACGCCGGCCACCTCACTCAGATCTGCGAGAGATGTCACCGGTTTGGAATATCCCTCAACCCCAAGAAGTGCATATTCAGGGTCACTGAAGGGAAATTGCTAGGGCATATCATCTCTGAGAAGGGTATATCCATAGACCCTGATAGAGTCAAAGCGTTGCTAAACTTACAGATGCCTGGTAGCAAGAAAGAAATGCGATCCTTCTTTGGAAAAATCAAATTCGTACGTCGATTCATCACAGGATTCGCAGAGATCGTCAAGCCACTCAACGAAATGATGAAAAAGGATACCAAAATTGAGTGGAGTCCCGAAGAAAAGCGGGCGTTCGCCCAGATAAAATAGACCATAACGGAGGCACCTGTACTGGCTAGTCTGGACTATTCCCTTCCGTTCTACATCTACTCATTTACTTCACCGCATTCTGCCGCGGCAGTACTAACCCAAAAAGTTGAAGGGGAGGAACGACCAATTGCTTTCATGAGTTCCCCCTTTAAGAACGCCGAAGTCCGGTATTCATCATTAGAAAAATAGGCCTTTGCTCTCGTTCGCGCCGTGAAGAAATTCTAGAATTATATTCTCCAGAGCAAAGTGCATGCTATCATCCCGGAACAGGCTGTCAAATCTCTGCTGATGCAGAGTGAATTGGGCGAAAGATGGGGGAAATGGATGGCCATCCTCCAGGAATACGATTTAGAGATGCAGCCCATGAAAATAGTCCGAGGCCAGGGACTAAGTCAAACAATAGCAGAGGAGACTCCCCGCATAGAATGTCATACTTACACAGTGGAATCCATTACCCAAGATCCGTGGTATACCGATCTAGTGTATTTTCTATTGAATAACAAATGCCCAGAGGGATTACCTCCCCACAAATGCCGTGCCCTACGGATGAAAAGTGCCCATTTCATGATCAAAAACTCCGCGCTTTACCGTCGGAACTATCAGGGAGTGTACCTGCGGTGCATCGATAGAGACCAAGCTGTGAAGATAATTGATGAATTCCATGGACAGTTTGGAACTGGGCATGGCTCAGCCGACGCCACTGCCCATCAGATCCTCTAGGCCGGATACTATTGGCCCTGTATCTTCAGAGATGTTTACGCTCATGTTTGAAAATGCCACACTTGCCAAACCGCAGCACATCGTGAGCGTAACCCAGCCATGCCTCTGCAACCAGTCTACGAGGCTAGACCCTTTGCCCAGTGGGCATTTGACTTCATCGGGGAGATCAACCCCAACTCATCTGCCAACCACCGATACATTCTGACTGCTACTGATTACTGCACCTGGTGGTTCGAGGCTATACCTTGCAAAAACAACACGGCAGACATAGTTATCAAGTTCTTGGAAGAAAACATCGTCACAAGGTTTGGAATGCCCTTTGCTTTAGTCTGTGACAATGGTCCGGCGTTTTCTTTCGCACAATTACTTGAATGGACCTATAACCGAAAGATCACACTGAAGTTCTCCAGCAACTATTACCCCCAGGGAAATGGCGTTGCTAAATCTACGAACAAGAATCTACTTGAGGTGATCAAGCATCTATTGGAACAAAATCCCTGGGATTGGCACCAAAAATTGAGATACGCCCTCTGGGAAGATCGTATTCGTATTAAAGCCGCCCTGGGAACATGCCCATTCCACTTGGTTTATGGTCAGAACCCTGTATTCCCAGTCAACTTACAGATCCCAGTTTTACAATTTATGCAGGAATTCAACAACAGGGACAACATCATGGAGGTTCGGCTCCTGAATCTGGTGCGAATGGAGGAACAACGAGACGCAGCCCTTGAACATTTTGCACGTCATCAAGCAGTAGTAAAACGATGGTTTGACAGAAGAGCCCAATACAAGGCTTTTCAGATCTCGGATCTGGTCCTGCTGTGGGATAAGGCCCAGGAGAAGAAAGGAAAGCACACCAAGTTCCAACGGCTCTGGCTCGGACCATACTTGATCTCAGAAATCTGTGGGGTAAATACTTATCACCTTAATACCTTAACTGGAGAACCTGTCGCATTGCCTGTTAATGGGCAGTTTCTCAAACATTACTTCGAGTAAGGGTAAGTTTGTCCAAAGTTGTATTATATGTAATTTCCCCCCCTTTGTAAATAGTTTTGTTGGCTGCCTTCCAGGGTAGTCTTCCTTTTTGCTTTTGTTGTCTTTGTTTTCACTTTTGGTTTTCTTTTGGTCCCGGTGTTTTTCTCCTTGTAAGAACGGGAACGCTTCGCATAACTTTGGCTTCTGGTGCAATTCCTCCGGCATGGTGAACTTTAGAATCTGTCTTTATCACGATGGGATCAACCCAGTCTCTGGGATTATTTGCAGGTTATGACACATTTCTGAGCAATCTCCATTGGGTGTTGTCTCTGGGAGTCTGGCAATCAGTAAACAATAATAATATAAGGAACAAGTAATCATACACATCAAGGGTAGATCAGCTATACTGATTAGTTGATCCACGTCTGAAAATCCAAAGGAATTCCTTCTAGGTCTGGAGTTTTATCCTCTACAAATATCTAAATATAGGTGGATGGGTGAAAGAAGTACCGCCATTTGAATTTTAGCTAAGCTTGGGCTCAATGGTGAAAGAAGTACCGCCTTTCCTACCTGAAAATAAATAAATGAAGTAATGGGGATAAGTGGGACGAAATTACGGTCTCCGGGGGAAAAGCAATTAAATTGATGACTGGTTTGATGTAATTAGCACCGTTTCTCTACTTCCTCTGAGGTCATCGGCTTGATTTCCTTCCAAAGCACACACGACACCATTGATGAAAGGCTGCGGACTGACTTCTGTATGGTCGGGTTCTCTCAGATATGCTGCTCTCTACTTGTCCAATGCTTCAAAAGGACGGTTTGTTCCAGTTGTGCTAACCAGAGATTCTATGGTTCTCAAATGCGCAAAGGTATTTGTCCCAGATAGTCGCCATTTGTTATGCCCTGCATCCCCGTCCCTACATTTTGTGTGCAAAATGTTGGGTCCCCCCCCTTTTTTTTCTGTCTTTGCTTTGCCTTTTTTTGTTGCGGCTCTGCCTTGTCTTTCTTTTCTTTGCTTTTCTTTCTCTGGGGTTTTCTTCCCCGGAGTGTGTCATTTTCTTGGTTTGTTTTTCCCCTCCGGAATCCTGGATCCCGGAGGTTGTCTTTTGGTGGGAAGTTTAATTCTGGACTCCGAGATTGTTTGCAATGATGTTCCTAAGTCTTAGGAACATCATTGCAAGGAATCCCCAGGCCCGGAGTCCGGGTGTTTTGTCTAACCTAAAACTCTGGAAGGAGGAGGATTGTTTTTACCGTGGGTATAAATAGAGCTTACCTGTCATTTTCACATTTACCGCGATTAAAACCTTTGAGCACTTAGAGCGAATATAGCATTTTTAGAGTGATTAACAAAGTTTGCAGAGAATTTGCAGTAATCAAAGCTTAAACCCCTTCTGTGCTCTCTGACGTACGCGAGTGCTCCGTGGTGGTGATCTTGGCGAACCAACGATTCAAGTGTTGCAGAGTCCACTCGGTAATCCCTTCCTCCACCTTCTGCATTTTCAGGTTGGTGCCTTCGCTTCCCTTCCCTCGGTCTTGTGTTCATTTTCTGGTTTTTGTTGTTTTTGCCTGGTTTGTTTTTCGTTTGTTTTTGTTTCATTTTGTTTCGTTTCTGCCATCTGTTCTTTTCTTGCCTCTGGTCCGCCGTCTGTTGGTAGGTTGGCTCTGTCAAAAGGTTGTCCACCTTCTGTGCAGATGTAAATAGTTTGTGAGTAATCTGTAAATACCTGTAAATAGTCTGTAAATATTTTGTAGATGTCATGTATATGCTGTAAATAGCTGTGTATTTTGGTTTCGGCTTCGTCTGGTTTTTGTCGCGGGAGTCACCCGCATGTATATTGATGTATATTCATGTATATATGTATATATTTTGGTAGGTAACCCTTGTATATATTCCCCCATTCCATGTATATACCCTTCAACTTTCTGTATATCCTTCCGAGTGGCTCAATGAGCTGGTCGAGTCACCCTTGCTGTTGGTTTTTCGCTTCGAGTTGGCTTCGAGGTAGAAAACCACTTGTTTGAAGCTTGGCTCATGGCTAGTTTCAAACAGGTGGTTTTCTCTCTCCTCCATCAAGGCTGTCAGAGCCTTATTTATTTCCCATGCGTGCAATTACTTTCGGCCAAGTGGCTTTCCTTTTTCGCGTGTTTGAACAGTTGGCTCCGCCGCCAGTGCCATCCCATCCATTTAATGCTAGCGCACGTGGTGTCCACGTGGACCTACTCCCACATTCTCCTTTACTAATGGTTACTTCTCTAGGTTTTGGGTCCCTTTCCGTCATCCATCTCATGTCTTCGTCAAGTGTGACAAATTTTCCCAGACCCGGAGATATAATGAGTGCCAAGTTTATGTTTTGCTTTTCGGGTACTTATGCAAAAACTAACTTTTCAAGAAAAGCAAACGACGCGATGGTAAGATCTCTGGACCCCGGAGTTTCTGGTTTTATTTTGATAAATATGTTCTGACGGTCGCTTTGTCTCGCAGGTCTGGACTTCATTATACGACCATGTCTGAAGCGTCCGCATCATCTCCTCCCAGAAGTCCGGAGTTGCCATCCACAACCGAGACCAGGGCAGCAGCAAAGTCTAAGATAGAGAAGGCTCTAGCAAAGCTCCCCCTCACCATGAAGTATATGCAGGGTGAGGATATTGTGGGCTCGAAGATTGAGTCCAAGATAAAGATGATGACCGACGCCAGCATTGGGACTTGGGCAGAAATGCAGGCTCTAGTAAAAATGATGCATATATAATGACAGGCCGGGGATGCACTTGCTACTAACATTGGAGGTTCCGGTATTCTCAGGGCAGCTTGCTTCCCATACTCTGTGCAGTCTCCGGAGCTTGTGCTTACTCTGGCGGCCCACTATAACTCTGCCCTCTGGGCCGTCATGTTAGCACCAGCAGAACCATCGGGATTCCCCACTCCACTGGTGTCCCTGGACCCAGCCACTTTCCAAATCGGCCTGGGCATCCCGCAATTTGATCAAGATACAGTGGTTACAAGGTCAGATTCCTTGAAACAATTCACCGAGCTGGAGGAGGCCTCTCGGTTGTACATAAACACCAACTGGCTCAAAGTCCTGAAGAGGGACCCCAAAAGAATGAAGATTGACATCCCCCACTCTGAATTCAAAGAGAGCATCCAGATGGGGATGATTGCATTGGCATGGGTATTTGGGCAACCCTCCGCCCAAGAATTTTCAAAATGGATGTACTACTTCCTGTTCGCCATGTCCACTAAGGGACAA
>MU224344.1:1754362-1770373 GCA_018584345.1 Thuja plicata
TAGCCATGATCTCCTTACACACTATTCAAGATGCCGACACATCAACATTATTTGCAAGAAATACATTTTACAAAACAAATAATAAGAATAGGAATTATCCAAGGTTGAGACACCTTATTCCTAACATGACCCTATTAGGAGTATTTACAAATAACCCTGTTAAGGGTGAGGACTCACTATCCAAAAGCTCACTGCTTTAATGGTGAAGGCTAAAACCTTCTATGGAATAGATATGCACTATATCTCATGATGAACTATAGACAAGACCTATTGTCTTGATCAGTTCCAGTGTATTGTAATCTTTCACTTCTTCTTCACGTAGATCCTTGATGAATGAAACTCAACTGATATTCTGCTCTGCACTTTTCCTATATCTTTTCTTATCATTCACACTTAGCATTCCACAAATGACTTGATGTAAGTATCTTCCTCAAGGTATAAGATCAAGGGACCTATTAGACAACTCTTCATAACATCCTTGTCGGCTTTACTAATCACGCAATCATAATTACAACCACGCAATATAAACTGAACAGACGTGACGCTTCACTAAGTTAGCCTCACCAAATTAACTCTAACTTTGCAATATTGTTGAAACACATTTGGCACCTTTAGATAACTATCATCAACTCATAACTTAACTTTAATATACACACACATATCCCATAGATAGGCGATATGCAAGAACCAATGCAATATGTCGACTCTATACAGACAAACTCTAGAAACTGTAACTGCCACATAATAGAATTACACAACACAACTGAAACTTTATATCTGAGTCTGTGTGTATGACCAAAACATAAACATCATGTAAAAAACATGAATATAACCATGCAAGGATTTATACCATCATTCTGATAAGTACATATTGAACATCGTTGTATATTATATGTTGTCATCAATGACAAACATGCAATCAACTAGCTGCCAGAAGTAAAACTCCAACAACATACTCATTCATCAATCTAGCGATTTATTTAGGATATTCTACTACAAAGAAAATATCCTTAGATTCCTTAGGTACTAAGGAAAAAAACACATTATTATGCTTCAAGTCATTCAAAAACTTCATGCCATCCACTAGACAAATTCCTGCACTAGTACATACTTCACTTTTAAGAGATTCCTCTAAAGGTAACAAATTTGTTTCCTCCCATTAGCAATAATAGTGTAAACATTATTTTTACCATCATGCATAGCTTTCCTATCATACTACCATGGTCTACCCAACAAGATATGACAAGCATCCATAGGCATAATACCACACAAAACCTCATCATTGTACTTCTCAATATTTAATTTAACTAGGAATTGTTCACTTACCAATACCTTGTGTTCATCTTGTATCCATGCAATCTGATAGGTTTTAGGGTGCTTCATCCTCTGCAACTTCAATTTTTCAACCAATTCCTCTGAAGAAAGATTATCAGAACTGCCACTATCTATGACAATATTATGTTGATTAACTAATAAATATCTGATGGAGATGATGAAGACCGAGTGATATCGAGTATCATGATTGTAGAAATGGTTAGATCAGTTGTTGTTTTGTCATTGATGTCAAGCAATTAATTAATTAATTTTTATTGTGTTACCATATATTAAGAGAAGTTAAATGGGTGAAAAATACAAATCAGACAATGATGAAATAATGATTTTATGATTGTTTTCTACTATATATTTGATGTTATCAAATCGGTACATTTGATTGAACAAGTCAGGAACTAAAATGAATTAAGTTATGACTGAAAGAGATACTTTACCAATCTATACTGAGTCAGTCAGTATAATTTTATGTGAGTCAGTTATAGTTACCGAGCATTGAGAATGAGTTAACACCGAGCAGTGAAGAAGTCAGTTACCGAGTTGCAAAGTAAGTTTTACTGAGTACAATATACTAATATTAAATGTTGATGAAATTGAATTTAATGTGAATTGATGATGAGTTGGATCAGGAAATTAATTTTGTTACAAGATCTATGAACAATAAAATTCAATGTGAATATCTAAGGCAAACATCAAGTGATTAAACAAAAAAGTGAAAGTTCCACGAAAAGTTACAAGTTTCGAGGTAAAAGTGATTTGGTTTACCGAGTTGAGAAATTTGAAGAAGATGATCGAACAAGTGAGTGCAAAGGAAGGAAAATAAAATTAAGGTTATTAAGAGGAAAAATTATGTCTATTTAAGGAATGAGAATTACACTCAGTGTAAGGCTACCGGTGAATTAAAAAAAGAAGTAAAAAAGTTGAAGAACAACATTTACCAATCAGAATAGAGAAAGAAAGATTGAATAATCTACAGTCTGAGAAAGAGATCAATGGAGTATGTGATGCCAGTATTCAATTAAGCATAAAGGATCTGATCCAAGCATAGTGATTTTCTATTTTTTACAAATCAAAGTTTATTGTTGCTTATTAATATTTGTAACAGAGAAATGTCTTAACTGAGTGGATTTAAACGCCCTATTTGTAAAACCTAGACTTAGGTGACATTCCAAAAGAGTGTTTGAAGACCTCTAACAAGGCCACTATAATAGGGTGAAGATCTTAATAGATCTGAGTTAAATCCCCTAATAGGGTCACATTTAGAAAATGTGTTTGTAATCTTTAACAAGATAAGTTCTTAACCGATCATACTTCACAAGGTTAAATTTTTATTGTGGGTTACAATTCCTATGGAGGTTTTCCCCAAATTGGGTTTCGTTGTTAAATCCTATGTAAACTAAGTTAAATCTTATGTCAATTGAGTTATATCATGTGCTAATGAGTTAATCTGATGTTGCTAAGTTTGAATGATTGATTGAAGCTTATGTTATTTGGTGAATTGGTTATTTACTATATTCAATACTTACCGAGTGAATAAGTGAGTTCAGTTTTAAGATTTTAAGTTTGATTTGTCTGATTCATCCCACCCCCACCCCCACCCCCACCCCCACACCCACCCTCAGTAGGGACCAACATATTATACACCTTGTCTTGTACCTTACATCTAGTTCTAAACAAATTCTTCATCTATATAGATGCCTTCTCTTCTTCTCTATGGTATAAGATTCTCCTTTTCATCAAGGTTGCACCTTGTCTTGTACCTTATATCTAGTTCTAAACAAATTATTCATCTGTATATATTCCTTCTCTTCTTCTCTATGGTATAAGATTCTCCTTTTCATCAAGGTTGCACCTTCCTCTGCTTGGCTTTTGTTCACTGAACTAGTGGACTCTTCATTAGAAAATATTTTTCTTGCTTCTCTCTGCCTTCTTCTCAGAGTTACCATTCTTGCATTCAAATTCTCTGTGTCCTTCTTCACCATATTTGAAACAAGTTCCACTAAACTTCCTCTTTTCACCACTACCTTATCCTTCATTCTAGTATGAATTCCTATCATTCCTCCTATAATGATCATTTTCCTTAACTTTTGATTCACTTTTTCCCTAATCTGTAGAATTTTTGTCTCTACCTCTCTGAAATCTTCCTCCTCTTCCTATTTGTATTTTCTCATGCCATCTGTTCAGCTTCTCTTCAGCCTTCAAGGCCCACTTATAAGCCTCTTCCAAACTCCTAATCTACAACATATTGGTTTCATCTTATATGGAAAGCCTCAAACCATTAAGATACTAAGAAACTTGTTTAGCCTCCTCATCTATATGACCTGATCTGATGTTTAACTTGTAGAACTCTTCAGTATAAATTTTGACACTTCAGTCTCTTTGCTTCAAGTTCTGCAACTTCCTAAATAAACTTACTTGGTAGTCCTCAGTAAAAACATTAGCCTTCAACTTATTCACCATCCTATCCCCAGATTTGATCTTGTCTTTACCCCTTCTCTGTCGATTTGTCTGCAAATATTTTCACCATAGCGATGCATGTCCTCTTAACTTAGTGCAGACATACTTTACCTTCTTCTCTTCATTAGTTCCTTCAAGGTAAAAATACTTGTCCATCTCAGTGATCCAATCTATCAATTCATCAACATATAGGTTTCTATGATAATCAGATGGGTTGAAATGAGGTCTCCTATTAACATTAGTCAAGGCTCTAATGAAACTCTCCTATTCATGATTCAACACTGGTTGTGCCCCATTGTTCTCTCCTTATACTTTTGGTTCCTGATTTTGTTCATCTTCTTCTTTCTCACTTGCATCTTATATATGTTTTCCTTGTTGGAATTAGTTTATGTTATTGTTTTTGGCATTCATGTTTTCTCACTGATGTCAACATATGTTTTTTATTGAGACAGAACATATTGTTTATTACTATTGCTTAGATGATTGACAAAAGTGTACAGGTAATGTACGATTGATTCAAAACATGTGAATATGAGAATGTGTAAATAGATGTATTGTGATCTTATGCCTAAGGTTGTGTGGCTTAATATTTCAGATTGAGTAAGTTAAAGTTATTTTAGTGAAGACTAGGTACTAGACAGTGACAATGAACTATGACAGAGTTAGTCTCTAAGTTTTGAGGATAACTCGTGTGTAATATCGATTAATGTTATGAAAGCTTGGGGAATGGAAAAATAAATGTTGAGGAATGTTTTTTATGATTCTTGGGTTTAAAGTCTCTTTCTGATGTCAGTTGTGGCATGTGTTCAGGAGATTATTAATGCATATCTTTTAACTGGAAGAAAAGGATGGAAAATCTGAAAATGAAAGATGATGAGAATATTAGAGCATATGTACAGATATTTATAGAGGTTATTATTGGTATTAGAAACACTAGAGGCACATACAATGAAGAATAAGTGATCACAAAAATTCTTAGATCTTTGACACCTACTAACAAAACTAAAGTGCAAGCTATAAAGGAGATCATACCTTTGATGAAAAACATCAAGAGAGAGATGTTGATTGCAAAATTAACTACTTTTGAGGCCATAGAGCTGGGAGATTCAATACCTAAGGTTAAGGAAACATTTAAGATGACTATGCATAATGATAAAAATACTTTATCAAGAGCTGAAAGCACCAGAAGAAGTGACTTGCAAGAAGATCTTTGAGAATATGTTGATGAATGGGAAAAGATACAGGAAGAAGAAAGGAAGTTAGATGAAAATGTTTCCCTGAACCCTAGAAGGTAAAAGAGAGGTAAAGGTAAGTTTGAAGTAAAGTTACCTCTAAATTTTTTTTCATGTAATAATGATGTAATGACAAGTATTTATCACAACCCTATCTTCTCCTAGGGTCTTCTATAGGCCACTTCTCTAGCCTACTAGAGTCCCTCACAAACCCTAATTCACAAGGATTCTATTCACAATCCTTCACCTATTCAACTTGTCCACACCAATGATGAAATCAACTCAACTGTCAACAAACTCCATGGATGCCTTCTTGCATCTTCCACACTAAGTGATCCAATATGATCCTGACTAACGACCAATGGATAGGAAGGTTTATAACAATGAAATTGAATCCAATACAATTCCTAATAACATATATTTCAATGAAACCATAATTAATTCCAAGAACTTGCTTCAAACTAGTCAAAATAGGGATACGAGGAATTAGGCCTAATTAGACACCTTTTTGCACATAACTTCAAATTTTCCTCAACAAGGTGGTAAAAAAATGCATTTCCTGACACCCTTTTCTAAAACACCTTAGATTTATCTAGTCTCACTTCCCCAAACTGTCTGTACAATGGGTTTCTATAATTAAGCTTAAAATTAAGGGTTTCTCAAATTTTAGAGAACCACCATAAGGGTTTGTTCTTTAACCTCAAAGAAATATTCACTAGAAATTATCCTTGGACATGGGGCTTCTTCACACACATATCCTCCTCCCCAAGGGATCTTATTGAAGAAACCAATGCATTCAATCTCTCTTAATGCTTCTGCAACTCACTATGATCCCTAGCCATACTTCTCTGGCTCGCCTAGGGAATCACTACAAAAATGGCTCTCTTGCTTTACAGGGCCCAAGATCTTGCACCAATGATGTACAAGTAGTCATCTTCCAAATCCCAAGTAATTGGACAAAATCCATGGTGGGAAAAGGATTTATGACTCCATTACTAAAAACCGACTAGATCATACCAACAATAGTAAAGAACACAAAATATTTACAAGAAGTGAATAAAACTAAACAAAAATTCTATCTAATGCCACACATAATTAAAATATCAACTAATCTACCTCATTCATTAGTTACAGTGCTAAAACCAATCCATTAAAGATCCATTGTAATGCAAAAACAACAAAATTCTACACAAAGACACATATGCTTGCTTGAATTAAATAATGTAGGTTCGTACAGTGGCAACCAACCTTGCTACAATGTCTAATATTCCCTTATATAGGGTGTTGAAATCATTATCAACCCCTTAGGTCATCTATTCAATGAGTTGTCCAATTCTTGCAAATGTTGTCAGAGCAACATTGCAATGCAAAATGCAACTTTGACAACTTTTCCCCATTTCTTGCAAACCATATCAAAATGCTTCCAAACTTCAGCAAACTTCACCAAAGACCCAAATAAGGGTTAAAACAAGACTCTAACCTACCTTAGAACCTACTAACCTCATGATGACATCTTCATGACACATGTTCTAATTAGAAGGCTTTAAAACATAATAGCCCTAATTGCACTTCCCAAAAGGTCCTAAGACTCAAACTAAACACATCCTAACTCAACCATGCTATGGTCAACATGACCTTAAGATTTACTCAAGATTATTAAAAAAAAATTCCATAAGGCACATGCGCGCGCACACACACACACACACACACACACACACACACACACAAAANAAAAAAAAAAAAAAAAAAAAAAAAAAAAAAAAAAAAAAAACTATAGATTTCCAAAACAACCTATAAGTGCTCCTGCACCATACTCCCCCACAAGAGAAAGTCAAGTCGCTCTTGTGGCTAAGATGTCTTCATAAATCTTGAACTTCTTGAAGTCTGTAGTTGAAACCCATGTTGCCCCTGACTCTGTCTTATGCTTCCATTTGATGAGGTGTTCCATGTACACCTTCTGTCTAGTGGTCTTCTTGACCCTTGAATCTAATATCTTATCTGATTTAGTCTATACCTTTAGTGGAAAAACATCATGTTCTACATTCTTTCCAACCTCTTCTCTATTAATATCTATCTCAGTTAAGGGTACTTTAAGCTTTATCAAGTATATTACATTGCAAAAAGGTGAGATACTCAATTCAGTAGGTAGATCTAGTTTGTAGGCATTAGCCCCATATATGGCTAAGATATTGTTGGGTCCCACTCTCTTCATCTAAATCTTGGTAGGCACTCCTTTTTTCAACCTAGAATTTTTTCAAATGTACCATGACATAACCACCTACTTCAAATTGAACATCCTTTCTCTTCTCATCTACTTTAGCCTTAAACTTTTGAGTAGACTCTAGTATAGTCCTCTTCAACTATTCCCAAATCTCCTTCATGGTTTGAGTGAAGTCTTTAGCATGACCACTCCTATACTCCATGGCTCCAAGGTCTCTAATCTCACATACACCTCTTGGGTGCATCCCATAAACAAATTCAAATGGATTCCAACCTATTATTTTGTTAATATTATCATTGTATGCATATTTGGCTCGGGGAATGACCACATCCCATGTCTTCCCATACTCCTTATTTAGGAATCTTTACAAATTACCAAGCACTCTATTAACCACTTTAGTTTGGCCATCAGTCTTAGGGTGGTAAGTTGAACCAAATGATAGGTTAGTACCCAATCTTCTCCATAGTGTTTTCCAGAAATGTCTCATGAACTTGACATCCCTATCTAAGACAATGCTTAGGGTTAGTCCATGGATTCTTACAATATCTTTAAAAAAAAATGTGCAATGTTACAAGAATTATGTGTAGTTCTACAAGGTATAAAGTGGCCCATTTTGCTAAATTTGTCTACCACAAAATAGATACTGTCATGTCCATGTTTTTTCTCAGGTAGCCCTAGAATTAAATCCATGCTAACACACTCCCAAGGTCTATTAGGGATTGGAAAAGGTTGATAAAAACCTACATTTCTAGCTCCTCCTTTTTCTTTCATGCACACTACACATTGCTCAACATATTTTCTCACATCTCTTACCAACTTTGGCAAATGGTAAAAACTTTGTACTAACTCTATGGTTTTTTCTCACCAAAATGGCCACTCAAACTACCATTATGCTTCTCTTGAATGAGATTATCTCTCATTTAACCCTTAGGAACACACAACTGGTTCCCCTTAAATAATAACCCACTTTGCAAGGTAAAATCAGAAAACTGACTGTGACAGTGATTTTGAAAATCAGAACATACCTTATAGGCCTCCCCAAAGTCTTCATCATTCCTATAGAGGTCCTTGAAACTATCTATCCCAATGCTCTTCAATTGAACTTCTTGAATGGTTAGAAACCTCTTACTTAGCACATTTTCAACCTCATTCAATTGTCCTTTATTGTGCTTTATTGTGAATGTACATGATTGAAGGTATTCCATCTACTTTAAGTGTCTATTACTGAGCTTTTCTTGTGTGTTTATATAGCTAAGGGCCTGGTTGTCAATAAACACTACAAATTATTTTGGTAGAAAGTAATGTATCCACTTCCTAAGAGACTAAACTAAGGCATATAATTCCAAGTCTTAAGAAGAATATTTCTTCTTGGCTTCATTTAACTTCTCACTAAAGAAGGCTACTGGCCTACCTTCTTGACTTAACACACCCTCTATTGACATTCTCTTACATCACACTCCAAAGTAAACAGTTGATCAAAACTAGGGAGTCTAAGGGTAGGTTGTGTTTCTACTTGCTCCTTCAAATTTTAAAATGTTTTTCCTACTTCAGAGATCCATCTGAAATTAGTCTTTAGACCACCCTTAATGGTGTCTAGCATTGGTGCACAAATACCACTGAATGTCTTATAAAATTTCTACAAAACTAACCTAACCCATTAAATCTCCTTACCTATGTTCGTGTGGTTGGCGTAGGTCAATTTAGAATAGCTTGCACCTTGCTTGGTTCCATCTTCAATGAACATTGGGATACAACAAACCCCAAATACACAAGTTCTTGTTTGAAGAACTCACACTTCTCTAGAATTATTGATAACTTCTCCTCTTGCAACCTTTTGAGTACCATCACTACATGCTTCACATGTTCATTTATTGTTTTACTGAAGATAAGTATATCATCTAGATATACTACCACAAATATCCCTATGAATTCCTTAAGCACTTCATTCATGAGCCTCATGAATGTGCTAGGGGCATTTGAGAGGCCAAATGGCATAACTCTCCATTCATACAACACATCAGTAGTCTTAAAAATTTTCTTCCATTCATCCCCATATTTAATTCTAATATGGTGGTAACCACTTTTTAGGTCCAATTTAGTGAAAAAATTTGACCCTCCAAGACAATCCATCAAATCCTCTATTCTAGGAATTGGAAATTTGTATCTAATTGTGATCCTATTAATAGCCCTAGAGTCTGTACAATGTCTCCACTTGCCACCTTTCTTGGATGCTAAGAGCACAAGTACGACACATGGACTGATGCTCTTCCTTATTAGTCCTTGGTCTAATATCTCCTACACTTGTCTCGCCACTTCTAGGTTTTGATCTAGAGTAAGCTTATAAGCTACCTTTATTTGGAAATGATGCACTAGGTACAAATTCAATGTGATGACTTATCACTCTTCTAGGAGGTAAGGTTATAGGAGTACCATCACTGACTATGTCTTTATACTTCTCAAGTAACTCTTGGACTTCTGATGGCAAAGGATCTTGTTTAGGCTTCTCTTCCTCCTTAGGCTTGAGAAAGATGGCATACCCTTCACCTCCTTCATCTTTTAGGGAATTAATGAACTCCTTTCTAGTACTCAACAAGATACTAGGGGTCTTGGGTTGTGGCTCATCTTCATCCAACAAGGACTAAATCTTAAAAGTTTGGCTATCTTTCTTGAAAGATATGGAAGTCTCCTTTCCATCATACAATACACCCCTATCATATTTCCAAGGCCTACCCAATAGTAGATGGCATGCATCCATAGGAAAAACATCACAAAGAAACTTGTATTTATATCCTGCAATAGAGAACTCCACCCAAGTTTTCTCATTCACCAACACACTCTTCCCTTTGTTCAACCATGTCACTTTGTATGGATTGACATGAGGTATCTTTACCAATTTTAGTTTGTTTACTACTTCTTCTGATATGCTATTATCTTTGGAGCCTGAATCCACAATCACTTTGCAAACTTTGCCAAGGATTTTGCATCTTACTCTAAACAATGCTCTCCTATGCTTAAGTTCATCCTTGATTGGTTGTCTAATCAGAACTCTTTTGAACATAAGGTTTTCTCCCATATCTAACTCAATGTGATCAACCTTTGGTGTCTTGACACTTGTTATGTCTTCAGGAGCATATGCAATACTTTTTCCATTGTTTGATGAGGTAGGCTTATCAAGGAATCTATAGGCTGGGTGACCCAATTGGTCACATTTATAACATTTCATACTTGCAAAGTATGAGTTGTTTCTTCTTGAACATCTTACTCTACTAGAGCCTCCTTGAGTACCTCTACCTCTAGTATAACCTCCTCTTGGAGTAGTTTCACTACCATGCTCTGTAAACTTGGACTCTCCCTGGTTCCTTTGCTCATTTCCTATACCTTGATAACCACCTCTATGACCCACTTGATCTCTTCCTCTACCTCTTCCTCTGAGATTAGAGTCTCATTTCTTCTTGTACCTTTCTTCCACCTTAAGATCTAATTGGTGGCACTTATGAATAGTGGTTGGAATCCACAAAATTATCTCTTCTTGGATGTTCCATTTTAAACCACCCAAGTATCTTGCTACCTTAATAGGTTTCTCTTCTTGAAACTTGGACCTGAGACATAACTTTTTAAATTCCTCTGTATAAGAGGCCACATCCAAATATTTTTTCTCCAGACCTTGTCTCTTTCTATGAAGTTGTATTTCATAGTCTTCTGTAAGATATTTTTCTTTTACTTTAGTCACCATGGCTTTCTAGTTAGCTATAGGTTTGTTGGTTGTATTCCTAGTTTTGTTGGTTTGCCCTAAAATTTTGTTGTCTTCATGCCAAAGTTCTATCCCAAATCAAACAATCTATCCCAAATTGAAGTATCCCTATGAAAATTCTGTGTTCTTAGGTCAAATTCCACATGAATAGTGAAAAACCCAAAACCCTAAGCTGTCTTCTGAGTGAAAATGCAAAAAAGCCCTAAAATTTCAATCGAGTTTCTAATTTCGCATTACCTTTTTTATAAAATTAAGTCATGTGCCTTTTTAATAGTTGCCAAGTCGCTTAATCCTAAAAGAATATTCCATTTTTTCATGAGACTTGGTGATTAACTATTGTCGGGTTGTCTTAGAAAGAAAGAGAATATTCCTTATAAGTTATGAGACTTAGCGAAGTCCTTTAGTCGTGAAGTCACCCAATGGGGAAACACGTCATCTAGAAACATGGAAACAAACAGTTAAGTCATGGTGTCACGCAATGTATCCTGCAGTTAGTAAATTTTCATGAGACTTAACGATTGTTTCAGTCGCGGGGTCTCCAGATCAGAATGCAATTAGTGACAAGTTAAATGCTTTGGTCGTTAAGTCTCCAATTAAAAAGTTAGTTAAGTAAAATATTCTAAGACTTGGTGACAAACCGCAAGTTGAATGAAATACATGGTAGTTGGGTAGTTGCTGATTAAAAATGCTAAGTCAGCATTTCTTCAGCGATTTGGAGACAAACAATTAGGATGAGACACATGTCCACAGTGAATAGAATAAAGGTTAGTCGCGTGGTCTCCCAAAAGGAAAAAATCATTTGGTGATTAAGAGTTTAAAAGATAAAAAGTAACCTTCAGTCACGTAGTCTCCAAATGATTTAAGGTTTTTAAAATATACTTAGCGACTTAGTGGAGCCGTTAGATGTAGAATGGGAAAATATCAACGGTAGTCGCTAAGTCTCTATCAAATTTGCATAAGAGTAAAAATTTCTTGCGACAATGATATTATCTTTAGTCATGTAGTCTCTAAATTAAAATTAAAAGATAAAGCTATGTCGCGTAGTCTCCGAAATAAATATTAAAGAGCAATTTTAATCAGTGATTGGGAAACTAAGGTTAGTCACGGGGTCTCATAAAGTAAAATAAATATTCAGAGACTTAGTGATAAGAGTTTAAAAGATGAAAAGTAACCTTCATCCATGGGGTCTTTGAATTAAATTTGGGTTTGGCATTTGATCTGGCAACTTGGATTCATTCAGTCGCGTGATTGTCACAAATTAACAATGGTTAAGCCAAGTAAAGGAAAATATACAGTCACTGGATCTCTAGAAGAATTGAGAGTTAAGAAATTTGATCAGGGACAAAGATATAATGCACATTCACGTTGTCGCTAAATATGAAAAGTGATAAAAGGCAGTAGTTGCTGACATGAAAACATAGAGATTCATCATCCAATAAAAATCTAGGAGATTAATTACTATATGAAAAGGTAGCTGAGATGTCTGGTGAAGAATCAATCATATGAAGACATGTCATTTTGTTCAAATTTTATAAGGGTTTTTCAGAGAATGCACTCATATGAATTTAATTTCCTATCACATTCATGAGCTACGGCTAGGATTTCAATTAATTCCACAGCATGTTAACTTGAAGGCAAAATTGATTGTCTCTTCAATGATGAGCTAAGTACTTGGAAAAGTTACCATAAAGAGATGATCGCAGTTTCATTTTCATTTATCATACATCCAAAATTGTAGAGTGAAGAATTGCTAGGTCTTTAGTGTCCAAAGGTATAAATTGATCAATTTTGGGGTAATTCTCTAGTTTTCAAGGTTCTTCAATTGTTAGCAGTGCACAGAGAAGAGTAGGGAATCCTGAGAGAAGATTTGACTCAATATCGGTGAAAAGGAAAGTGGAAACAGAGAAAGATGAGTAAGGCAGTCAGTGTGGCTTCTACCAGCGGGAAGAGTGATGAATTAGATGATGATGCTAAGGGAAAGAGGAATTTATATGATGAATTTCTAAATTTATTGCCTGGGTCTACGCAGAACAAGAGGGCAAATTCCAACTTATTGGTAGATGAGTATTGTGAAATCAGAGATGCCCGCACTCCAGGTTCCACAGGTTTTTCTCTATACAACTATTTTTATAATAATTCTAATAAAGGCATCCCAATATCAAACCCTTGGACCAGGGGTCTAGCTAGGTTAATTGTCCCTGATGTCTATGTAGATGTAGACTTAGTTCTAGGTCTTGCCAGCCTTTATGATGCTCTATCTAGGACAATTAAGAAGAATGATGGTACTGTCCTGTTGATTTTGAATAGGAATTCATTCATGCAAGCCTTTGGCTTATATAGTACCATGTCTACCAAAATAAATATTACCAAGAAAGAAGAAAGGTATAGGTTACAACCTGGGGTTACTAGAAACCAATTGCAGAAGCATATTCTTAAGGAAGTTAGGAATCATATTGCCCCTATACTTGGAACTGCACCCTACTATTTCAAAGATTTACATTTCTATATCAAGTACATTGCTTATGCTTTGTGTAGAGTGTTGGGTATAGATGGAGGAGCTGAGAAAATAAATTCTAGAATTTTGATGATGGCAGTAGATTTGCAAGATGTTCATTCTAGCACTAGTTATGACTATATACAGTATATCATTGACAAAATGCCTGAGGGGTTTGTAGTTGTGCAGAAGAAGATGAAAAATCCTAAGGAAAAGGAACCTAGGTTTTTATATTATTCTATCCTGATGCATTTGTTATTGCATTTCAATTATCGGATCATGAATGTGAACAATTTGAACCCTCAGAGGATTTTTCAAGACCGACCCAATCCTATTCAATTTAGGGTTAGAATATGGAATTATACATCCAAGGAATGTAACTTTTGTGGATTTGAGAATTGGATTGTATACCCATTGATGCAGAGCATGGGTATTAGAAATACTAGACTCCCAGTAAAGGTGCTCCAGTTGCTGAGACCTTGTGAGTATGTGGATAAATGGGAGGGTGACCACAACTAGGGAGATTTCTTTTTTGAGGATAATTTTACCATGATTTGGGTATATGGATGCACACATCCTCCTCATGTCCTTCCTTATCATGTTCCATCTAGAGTTGCAGCTATGGAGTTCATCTGGTAGCTATTGTTGACAGATAATGAGCACTTTGCACTGCATAGGAAGGGGACATTAACCCCTAGGCAATTTAAAATTTTTCACTTTATAATTGGTAAGGGTGCCATTGATTTAGTGAGCACATGGTTGGAAAGCTGCAAGATGAGAGTAGCATTATATAGATACATTGACCCAGAAGGATTTATTACAGGAGCTAGGAAGCTCCTAACTCCTACCATACCAAACACAAATGTACATGGTTTTTGTGTGGAGGAGGATGTTAAAAGGAATATCCTTGATGAAGATGAGGTAAGAACCAGGAGAGAAAGAATTCAGTAGTTACTGAATTTGGAGAAACAAATAAGAAGAAATGGATTATCATTTGAAGGTTTTTATCCTGACCTACCCTATTTTGATAAGATCAAGGCTATGATTGATAACTTTTACACACTCTATGAGAAATTGGACAGAGTTCTAGATACAAAGAAAGGGGGAAAAGAATCTGATTATCCAGAATCTGAGTATGAAAGTTTAAGTGATGGAGAATATGCCCATCCACCTCAAATTGATCAACCTCAACAGAATGTTGCAGAGGCAGCTTAGATACAGGAAGAAGGGCATATCATAGACATGAATGAGGTATCCCAGCTAGATGATATAGAGGATCCTACCACCAAAAGGCAAAAAGTTGACCCTGGTCAAACTTTCTATACAATAAAGGAGAAAAAAGGAGATAGGATAAGAGCTCTTATTCCTGGGAACACATTGTATGATCATAATTTGAGGAAAGAAATTAGAAAAGGAAAAAGACAGTAGCAGGGAGAAGAGGAGAACATAGAATTGCCTCTTAGGGCATGTATTGATGAAAGGCTACTTCATCAGCAACAATTTTTGAGTGATGACAGTTTTATTAAAACTAATGAGTTTAAAGACTTCTTGAAATGGCATAAGAAGGAGAAAATTAGATAACAACTGAAGTCAGATGGTGAAGAGACAGTGACAAATGAAGTGTTGCTAGCTCTGCAAGCCTATGACCCTGACAGTGAAGATGTCTCCCCTGATGAGGCAAGAAAGATGGTTTTAAACAGTGGAATTTTTCTTGCTGAGGGTTGGGATTTAGCCTCAGCATTCATAATTGATCAAATTAGAAAACAACCAGATCTTAAGTTGGCAAGTGAGATTCAGATGGGTGACATGATTAAAGGATTTGGATATAATCCAAAATCACAAACCTTTTCCATGTGGAACCTATGTCCAAGAGACCAAAAGCCTCAATTGGTAAACATTTAGGAGAGTATGGTTGGAAATCAAATGGTCTGGACAGTGCAGAATACTGGAGATCTTGAGATTTCCCAGATCATGACACATTGGGCACACTTGAATGAGGATAAGACAAAATAGCTGTCTAAAAAGTGTGGTATTTTGATTGAGGAAGTTAGTGCCCTAGAAAAGGATAGGGAATTGTTGTCACTGAGGTTTTCACCCTTGCTGAAAGCTTCTCTAACAGCAACCTAGTGAAACATGGAATCAACCTCCATTAAAGGGAGCAAAAGCATGTTGCCTAGCCATGAACACTAGTGGTCTATTAACCAGAAAAGAGGGAGTTTTGGAATGGCTAGGATGATCTCTAGGATCAGGAGGTGTTGAAACAGATCTTCTTTCTTTACCAGTAGCTTTAGGATTCCTCTCAGGAGATAGAGAAGGCCTATTAGTCCTTTTCCTTCTAGAACTTGAAGCAAGAAGCTGTATAAATTGAAAGTTACCTCTTGTTGATGCCCTGGTTGCCCCGGGCATAGAATTTGCAGCAACTTGATCTGAGAACCAGATTTGAGTGAAGGAGTCGCCAAGTACTTTTGAAAATGAGCCTCTTGAAGGCTTGAATCTCTGAGAATAGTACTATCTTCTCAGCATGTCA
>MU224344.1:1774309-1795914 GCA_018584345.1 Thuja plicata
AGCCGGCCTTCTCCGGAGATTCAACCTCGTAGTTCAAGTCCCACAGCTTGGAGGTTGATTCCATGTTTCACTAGGTTGCTGTTAGAGAAGCTTTCAGCAAGGGTGCAAACCTCAGTGACAACAAGAATTATGTCACATAAAGATACATCAACAGGACATGGTAATTACTGATATGACCAAGCAATTACAAGAGAAACCTGAAGTGGTTTATGTGACCTCAGTGTAGCCTTTGCAGATAGAGGAGAAAGCTGAAGCAGAGGAAGTGGTTGAAACAGAGGATGTGGCCCAAAAGAATAATGAGGTGGCCATTAATGCATTAAGATGCATTCTTTAGCATAGGATAGATATACTCACAGATAAAATAGATATCATCCTTAATACTTATAACAAATTACCCACATTACATGCTGAAGTAACAGGGTATATTTCAGTTTTGAACCCTTATTTTGTCACTTGGTCTCCTAGGGTGAAAATGTTTGAGAAGCTTGCCTCTTTGTAGCAGTATAGGTTAGATTTACCGAAGATTGTTACAGAGGTAGAGGATGAGATAAAAAAAGGTGAATATATATTTATCTTTCTTTAAGGGAAAACTCAATTAGATAGAGGCTAAAATAAGCCTATTTTCACCATATTTTAATAGGTTTGTTCCTCCTTTGAAAGGAGAAGATGATCAGGTTAAGGCCTTGGAGGCCTAGAGGAGTGAGTTTGATATCAAAATGCCAAGTAATGAGGCATTTATTTCAGAATCTAATTTAGGTCTAGATGGATTTAATAAGATTTTGGATGAGGCCTTTAGGGCAGAGACTAACATGAACAAGTTTTTAGTGGATGTTAAGAGCATCAATGATGTCAGATGGGAGAGATAGAAGGGATAATTGTAGAGCATATAGAGTTTTAAATGGCCTATAGAGGATGAAGTGATAGCTTGGGACTTAATGACCAAGCCAAAGAAAAAGAATCATGTGGTAGTAGAGGAGGAGATCCTAGATGAAGAATAAAGAGGAACACTTGGCGCCTGACCATTGAGCATAGAGAGGTTAGTTATTTTCAAAGACAAGTGTATGTTAGCCTGAAATGGTGGTCACTTGATCTCAGTATGAATATCAGATGCTATCCTGAACATTGTCAGACAAAGGCACCAGATTCCAGATGAAGACAAAGAAGATCAGATCTTATCCCCTATTTTTGTCTTCCCACCACTTCTATATTCTTATTTCTTGTCTTTTCTGTACTTTTAGGGTTAGGTTCCTTAAACCATCTGAAGCTTGTTTCATCCAAACTTTAAGGGTTAAAATACAGTTAAGGACCTATATATAGATCAAAATTGTAATAGTTGAGAGAGATGAAATATATTGACATACCAAACTTTCTAGGTTTCAGTCTGTGTCTTTGAGCTTTTTAAGCTTGTTATGTACTGAAGCAGAAATATATGAATAAAATACAGTACAACTTTACTCTATACTATTGTTGTTTCTTTTCTTATTGTTTTTTGTTCTTTTATGTTTAATCTGTAAGGAATTTTAAGCATATTGGTTACAAGGTAGCTATCTAATTGCTTGCAAGTTTTTTTCAAGGAAAGAACTAATTTTTTTGAGTAGTTTCAGGGAGCATAACAAGATCTAAGGATTTGGTATAATGTTATAGAAGTGACAGGATAGTTTTCAAGGCATCTTATCTGAGTTACATGTAGGTTGTAAGGCATCTTATAGTATTCTATTTTTATATTTCTGTGGATTTTTATTGATTCTATAAGCCCAAGGATAGGCACTGGTCTAGGAACTTGTTGGGTAATCTATCATCATCCAAAATATTCAATACTATTCAAAATCATTTCAGACAAATATATAATTCTGTTATTAAGAACAAATGAGTTGAACTCATAAGGATTTGTATCAGTAAGATACCATTTAGTTTGATAATCCCTTGAAGAGTGGATCATTAGGTTGCTCCTCCTAAAGTAAAAGGAAGAAGGATGAAAGTCCTTGTCTCATTGGTTTATGTTATTAAGACCATTGCCTAGATTATAGTACTTTGTTTCAAACTAATTATTGAAATCTCCAAGGTACTTTATAAGTTATTATAGTGAGGTCTGAAGTAAGTAACCAGTGAATGAATTAGTCCACCAAATACATAGGCTGAAGAATCAGGAATCTTTTAAATAGGTAATACCTGCCTGAGTTTGTGGAGCTCAAAAATGAAGGAGGTGATAATAGGTATCCCCAGTGTTATCATATACCTCAGTAATTAGCCTTTCTCTTGTCAAAAGGGAGTTTGCATTCAAGTATAATCAGTATACTATCATTTTAAGGTTGTGGTGCAAGAAAAAGAGCTAAAAAATTGGCAACTCCGCTGGGGAATAAGTTATTTAAGGATAATTTATTTAATGGTATCCCAGAATCTGGTTGCAGAAAAATATTCATAAGTACCAGAGAAAGAGTTTTGCCCATCCGAGTCACCTAACAAATTGGCGACTCTACTAGGAAATAAGATTTTAAAGTCTTATCCAAGTATTTAGAAGTCTCTAGTGTTTTAAAGTTTAAGATTTTTACAAATAATACCAGTTGTAGTTGTCAAAGTTGTCTTTGATAAGTATTCATTCATTCCAAGTCATTGGGTGGCGACTCTAAGAAATCTCTAAGATTAGTGAAAATTTTGTAAATATTTTCCAGAATGAATACTAGGTCAAGAATGAGAAATGATCCTGAGAAGGTCTTATATGGTGGAATCCCATCATCCTCAAGGATGGAAATGTCTTGGAGAAAAAAGAGAAACCAAGTTAGTATGGATGAAACCCCTCCAAGAGGTAAAGAAAGTAATGCTAAAAAAGACATGAATAGCAATCAGCATTCTCATGATTGAAATACTTCAGAATATGAAGAAGCTACAGAAAGGGTATTAGAAACACCTACACTCACTTCTACTTCTAATGAGAGAGAATAAACAAGTACATCTAGTTTAGATTCTAAAGATGCTCCCTCTGATGAGCTAGTAAATGAGGAAAAGTTCATCATGAAACAGCTTGCCATTGTTCAACAAATGAGAAGGGAAAGAGAAATGAGAAAGAAAAAGCATGAGCATAAGGATGTTGATAAGAGAAAAAGAAGATCTTCAAGACATCAAAATATGAAAGATACAAAGAGGTCTCAAAAGGACCAAGAAATACCACTCACTTGTAAGGCTTCTAGTTCCCAGAAGGATAAAGGTAAGCAAAAGATGAGTGAATACAGAAATCAAGAACCTAAGTTCCAGAAGCCTTTAACAAATCAAATCTCCAAGTTGGATATTGACTTGGAAAAATTGAGGATTGAATAAGAAACCATGGAAAAAATGTTAGAAAACGCACAAATGGAAGCTGCAACAGTTGAAATGAAGAAAAAAATAGATTTTTTGCAGTCTTCAAAGTATTCTCATGCTAGGCCAAAGAATATTACTGCTTCTAAAGCAAAGACCACTACTTCTAAAGAGAATGATAGTTTTCAAAGGAAACCATTGCATACTGAAAGGTATAAAAAATTTAACTTTGTTGGTATCCCTAGATATCCTAATGCTTTCACTAAAGATATGGGTGATATAGGAGAAAATCTCCCAAAGTTTGCAGGTAACAATGTTATTTCTTGTGAAGCACATTTAAGAAAGTTCATTGATTTTGTTGATGATTTAAATATCACCCATAAGGATGTATTAATGAAATTATTTGTTCAGTCTTTAGTGGAAGATGCAAGAAAATGGTTTAGGAGCCTTTATAATGGATCTGTTGTTTCTATGGATGAGTTGATTGAATTATTTAAGGATCAGTATGGAGATAAAACAAATAAAGGCTTTTTGTTGAATGAGTTCAACAATATCAAAAAGAATTACAATGAAGAGGTTATAGAGTTTAATACAATATTTCAAAGAGCTATGCACAAACTATTTCAGAAGATCAGGCTGGATGAAGAAGTATGTCTAGAAACTTATTTGAATGCCTTTGATTCTAAAATGGGATATTCTCTTAGAGATAAAAACCCTAGAACTCTTACTGATGCTTATAAGATAGCAGTGAATATTGAAATGAATAGAAGAGTATCTGGTAAGTTGAATAGGAGGGATGATTCAAGGTTTAGTAGGAGCAATTTAAAAGAACCAGAGTATAAGGAATATAGGGCTCCTCAGAACAATAGGCCTTCTTATAATACTACATACAATCCTTAAAATAGTATGCAAAACCATCCTTATGGAACTCAGTTCAAGGATGGAAAGCCTATTATTTTACCTAGAAAAGAAAAGATAGATAACAGAACTCCAGACCCTCTACATAAAAATGTTGTCCATTTTTGTAATGATGATCCTTGGTGTGAGGCTTGTGAAGCCCCTCATAACCCTAATTTTTGTATTGTTTCCTTAAACTTGAGAGTAAGTGAAGAGAATGGAAATGATAAGAGTGAATAGTGTGATCATAGTATGACAAATACTTATTCATGACATGATATAGATTCAGATAGTGAAAATGAAAATCATGATTCTTGTAGTTCACAAAGAAGGGTAGAAAGTCATCATCAATAGATTTTGTCTGATAATGAAACTGAGGAAACTGATGATCATATAAGATGTTATGCTCAAGACAATTAGGATGTTCCACTTATTAGAAAAGCTTCAGATGAAGAGAAAGCTAGGATTACTGTAGATTTAGTGAACAAGGCTAGAAGCAACTACCATTTGAGAAATAGAGTAGTGGGTAACACTGGTAGTCAGCCATCAAGTGTCTTTATAAAAGAAAATAAGATAGACACTAAGTATGTGCAAAAAAAGCAAGGACCTGGTGAAAATGTAAATAAACATAAGGTCAAAATCATTACAAAATCCCTTGAACCAAATGTTTTACAAGAAGGAGAATTGAAAAGGCAAGAAACAAGTACTCCTGTTCAAAAGATGGAAAGCAAAAAGTTAAAAGAACCAGCTCTGAATGAACATACTTAGGAAAGTGATATCACTATTGATAAATCAAAATCTTCAGATGCAAAATATGCTCTAATAGATATGGGTCAATGTTTGTCCCAAATGACAGTTAAAGTGCCATTTCTAGAAATGATGAGAATTAAAGAACACAAGGAAAAGGTAATGTCATTGTTAAACAGTGTGCCCATAATAAAGGTTCAAAGTCCAAAGAAGGTTGGCAAGAAACCAATTAACAAAGGAAAGGAAGTTGAGGTGTTAACATCTGAGATTCCTCAGATTTTCTTGAATACAACTTCTAAAAGTTTTTGACCCATTTTTTATTTCATTGATAATTAATGGAAAGATGCTAAAAAATTGTATGATTGATTCAGGAGCATCTAATACTATTATGCTAGTGGAAATCATGAGGTCAATGGAATTACAATTTGATACTCCTCATGGGAGATGTCAAGCTATGGACTCTAGAGAGGTCCCTGTGATTGGTACCATTGAGGCTATTCCTTATAAATTAGCAATCTGCCGTGATGTTGTAATGACTATGAATGTTCTTGTGGTTGACATCCCACCACATTATGGCATGTTGTTGTCAAGAAAGTGGAGTGCTTCAATGGGAGGTAGTATACAAAGTGATTTATCATATGCTACTTTTGACATTGCTAGAGAAAGTGTCAAGGTCTTAAGGGAGAGTAGAACTCCTCACATGATTGAAAGATTTGAAGACACTAACATTAATTGTTGCATTGATATGGATATGGAGAATTTCAAGATGCAAAAGAATGAACTTTATTATCAACATGAAGAGGTTGACCCTCTGAATAGAGAGTTGATTATGCAAGGAAATGGTTTGTGGAAAATGTACTTTGATGGGGCTTTCTCTAAAGAAGGATCAGGGGCAGGTGTATTATTGGTATTTCAATCAGGTACAACTTTTAAATATTAATTTCTATTAGCCTTCCAATGTACAAACAATACTGTAGAATATGAGGCTTTGTTTTTAGGACTTGAAATTGCTATAAAACATGGTATAAAATGTTTAAAGGTTTATAGTGATTCTAAGTTGGTAGTAGCTCAAGTCAGATCCAAATATATAGTAAAGAATGATAGATTGAAAATGTACAAGTATGCTATTTGGGATCAAATTGAAATGTTTGATGCCTTTGATATAAGTTGGTTAGAAAGGTCAAAGAATATAATGGTTGATTTTTTAGCAAATGTTGCTTTAAAAAATGATGATTTGACCTTACATGGGGTGTCAATACTAGAATTCAAAACAAGACCAGTTGTTTCAGACAACATATACAACTGGTAGGTTTTCTAAGATGATCAAGATATTCTAAGGTTTATGCAATGTCTAGACCATTATGAGAACCAGAGTATAGATTGTAATACTTTACTAGAAATCAATGATGGAAAAGACTACATTTTGGGAAATGAGGTTGCCCAGTTAAGTTCTAATCAGATTCCTAGGGGTTTGGTTGAACTTGAAGCATTTTTTAGTAGTCAACAAAATGATTCATCAAAATTAATCAATGCCAAGGTTGAGGATTTGGAAGAAATAAATTTAGGATCTGAAAATAGTCCTCAAATAGTTTATATTGGAAAGGGTTTAGACTCTCATATAAGAATAAATTTGATCAAATTGTTGAGAAAATATAAACATGTTTTTTCTTGTTCATATGAGGATTTGAAAGCATATAGAGAGGACCTTTTTCAACATGAAAACCCATTGAGGTCAGATGTGAAACCATTTACAAAAAAATAGAGGCCTATTAACCCCTTGCTAGCTCCTAAGATGCAACAAGAATTGATGAAACTAAAGGATGCTGGGATAATCCAGCCAATCAGACATTCAACTTGGGTATCAAATTTAGTACCAGTCAGAAAGAAAAATGGTGATATCAGGCTATGTGTGGATTTTAGAAACTTAAATATTGCTTCATTAAAAGATAATTATTCCTTACCTAATATGGAAGCAATGTTGCACAAGGTGACTGGTTGTGAGTTGTTGTCTATGATGGATGGTTTCTCAGGTTACAACCAAGTCCTAGTTAAAGAATTAGAACAATACAAAACTGCATTTACCACTCCATGGGGAACCTATGTTTATTTCAGAATGCCATTTGGACTAATAAATGTAGGAGCAACTTTTCAAAGGGCCATAGATGTTGCTTTTAAAGAATTCATTGATTTATTCATGGTCATTTATTAGGATGATTTGACTACATATTCTAAGAAATTTGTGGATCACTGTGATCACTTGGGCAAGATTTTCAATAAGGCATTGGAATATGGTGTCTCACTGAATCCTAACAAACTTCATTTTGCAGTAAAAGAGGGAAAGTTGCTTGGACATATAGTATCTAGGGAAGGGGTAAGAATAGACCCTAAGAGAGTGGAAGCAATTCAAAGGGTGATTGCTCCAAAGAACCTAAATGTAGTACAATCTTTTTTAGGAAATATCAATTTTGTCAGAAGGTTCATAGCAAATTTTGCAAAAATTGTTAAACCTATTGTAAAATTGTTAAAGAAAGATGGCAAATTTTTTTGGAATGAAGAAGCTCAACAGACATTTGAAAAAATAAAAAAAGCAGTACAAGAGGCTCTAGTTTTGAAATTTCCATATTATACTAAGCCTTTCTCTTTGTTTTCATTTGCATCTTTTCACACAATTGCTTCTATTTTGCTACAAAAATATGAACAAGGATTTGAACATCCAATAGCTTTTTACAGTAAATCCTTACAAGCTGCAGAACTTAATTATGAAATAATGGAGATGCAGGCTTATGCTTTGGTAAAAGCTGTGAAATCTTTTAGGCCATACTTGGTTTGTGCTAAAATACAAGCATATGTTCCTCATTCTACAGTGAAAGATATTCTTACACAGTCAGAGGTTACTAGTAAGAGATGTAAATGGATCATTAGAATTCAAGAATTTAACCTTGAGATCCATATTACAAAATTAATAAGAGGACAAGGTTTGGGAAAACTCGTGACAGAAGAAAACTTGGATCTAGCACAAATAAATCAGACAGAGATACATGATCAAACTACTACAAGCATAGAGAGGCAACCATTCTATATAAATATTGTGTTTTTCTCAAAAATGCCAAATGTCCTGATTATATGTTAGAGAATCAGAAAAGAAGTCTGAGATTGCAAACTCAAAGATACACTTTGATTCAAGGTGACTTGTATTGGAAGGATAAGAATGGTGTGTTGTTATTATGCCTTGATAAATACCAAGCTGAAAGAGTTTTATGTGAAATGCATACAGGAGAATGTGGAGGTCATTTTTTTGCTAAAACTACTGCCCACAAGATTTTAAGGGATGGGTATTATTGGCCCACTTTATTCAAGGATACTTATGAATATGTCAGGAAATGTGAGCCTTGTCAAAGGTTCTCAAATAAGCTAAAATTTTCAGGTGCTCTGTTGCTAAACCCAGTAAGTACTAAAGCTCATTTTACTATGTGGGGAATTGATTTTATTGGTGAATTTCAGGAGAAATATAGTGGAGGAAATAGTTGGATATTAGTTGCCACAGATTATTTTACCAAGTGGATTGAAGCTATCCCTACAAAGAAAGCAACAAGCAGGGTAGTTACTAAATTTTTCATGGAGAATATTATAACTAGATTTGGTGTACCTGCTATATTAGTAATGATAATGCCATGAGTTTTAGATAAGAAGAAATGACAGACTTCTGTGAAAAATATAGGAGTACAATATCATATTCATCCCCATATCATCCACAGGCCAATGGAAAAGCTGAGTCTAGTAATAAAAGTATATTGAAAATATTAAAAAGAACTCTTGAAAGGAATAAAAGAGCATGGCATACTAAGTTGAAACTAGCACTTTGGGCTGACAAAATAATAGTTAAAAAAGCAACTGGTAAGTCTCCATTTGAGTTGGTGTATGGTCTACAGGAAAGATTGCCTATCAACAATTTATTACAAGTATATCAGTTTATATAAGAGGAATATTTAGATACTTCTGATAATATGCAGAGTAGAATGACTCAGTTGGTAGAGTTGGATGAAGTAAGAAGAAATAGCCAAAAAGAAAATATAAAGTTGCAATAGAAGATGAAATACCTTTTTGATAAAAGGGCTACTGAGAGAAATTCTAGTCTTGTGACCTAGTTCTCCAGTGGAATGCAAGAATAGAAGATAAAGGAAAACACAAGAAATTTGAGTCTTTATGGCTTGGACCATTTATTGTTTCTCAGAACTTTGGAAAAGACTCTTACTTAATGAAGAACATGGATGGAGAGGATTTTGAGTTGCTTATGCATGGGAAATTATTGAAGCCCTTTTTCAACTGAGAATCAAAAATCATGCACAAGTAAGTATGTATCATACTGTGAATACTTTCCTTCATTTATGTAAATACAGTAAATAGTTTCCCTTCTATTTTAGGTTAGTTGGTGTTCTCTTCATTTTTTTGTAAGGTCTGCAACCAGAGAATCTCTGGTTCTTTTCCATAAACTTTGTTTAGTCAATCCTCAGGAAGAGCCACTGTTGGTTTTATTCCTGGTTTTGTTGGTTTGCCCTAAAATTTTGTTGTCTTCATGCCAAAGTTCTATCCCAAATCAGAAAATTTGTCCCAAATTGAAGTATCCCTGTTAAAATTCTATGTTCTTAGGTCAAATTCCACATGAATTGTGAAAAACCCAAAACCCTAAGTGGTCTTCTAAGTGAAAATGCAAAAAAGCCCTTAAATTTCAATCGAGTTTCTAATTTTGCATTACCTTTTTGAGAAACTTAAGTCATGTGCCTTTTTAATAGTCGCCGAGTTGCTTAATCCTAAAAGCATATTCCATTTTGTCATGAGACTTGGCGATTAAATTTTGTCGGGATGTCTCAGAAAGAAAGAGAATATTCCTTATAAGTTAGGAGACTTAGCGAAGTCCTTCAGTCACGAAGTCTCCAAATGGAGAAACACGTCATCTGGAAACATGGAAATAGACAGTTAAGTCACGGTGTTGCACAATGTATCGTGCAGTTAGTAAATTTTCATGAGACTTAACGATTGTTTCAGTCGCGGGGTCTCTAGATCAGAATGCAGTTAGTGACAAGTTAAATGCTTTGGTCACCAAGTATCCAATTAAAAATTCAGTTAAGTAAAAGATTCTGAGACCTGGAGACAAACTGCAAGTTGAATGAAATACATGGTAGTTGGGTAGTCGTTGATTAAAAATGCTAAGTCAGCGTTTCTTTAGTGATTTGGAGATAAACAGTTAGGATGAGACACGTGTCCACAGTGAATAGAATAAAGGTTAGTCGCATGGTCTCCCAAAAGGAAAAAATCATTTGGTGATTAAGAGTTTAAAAGATAAAAAGTAACCTTCAGTCGTGTAGTCTCTAAATGATTTAAGGTTTTTAAAATATACTCAGTGACTTAGCGGAGCCGTCAGATGAAAAATGGGAAAATATCAACGGTAGTCACTAAGTCTCTATCAAATTTTCATAGGAGTAAAAAGTTCTTGCGACAATGAGATTAGCTTTAGTCACGTAGTCTCTGAATTAAAATTAAAAGATAAAGCTATGTCACGTAGTCTCCGAAAAAAATATTAAAGAGAATTTTTAATCAGTGATTGGGCGACTAAGGTTAGTCGCGGGTTCTCATAAAGAAAAATAAACATTCAGAGACTTAGCAATAAGAGTTTAAAAGATGAAAAGTAACCTTCAGTCGTGGGGTCTCTGAATTAACTCTGGGTTTGGCATTTGATCTGGTGACTTGGATTCATTCAGTCATGTGATCGCTAGAAGTTAACCATAGTTAAGCCAAGTAAAGGAAAACATACAGTCGCTAGATCTCCATAGGAATTGAGAGTTAATAAATTTGATCAGTGACAAAGAGATAATGCATATTCGCGTGGTCGCTAAATATGAAAAGTGATAAAAGGCGATAGTTTCTGACATGACAACATAGAGTTTCATCATCCAATAAAAATCTAGGAGATTAATTACTATATGAAAAAGGTAGGTGAGATATCTGGTGAAGAACCAATCATATGAAGACATGTTATTCTGTTCAAATTTTATAAGGGCTTTTCAGAGAACACACTCATATGAATTTGATTTCTTGTCACATTCATGAGCTACGGCTAGGATTTCAATTAATTCCACAGCATGTTAACTTGAAGGCAAAATTGATTGTCTCTTCAATGATGAGCTAAGTACTTGGAAAAGTTACCATAAAGAGATGATTGCAATTTCATTTTCATTTATCATACATCCAGAATTACAGAGCGAATAACTGCTAGGTCTTCTGTGTCCAAAGGCAAAAATTGATCAATTTCAGGGCAATTCTCCAGTTTTCAAGGTTCTTGAATTGTTAGTAGTGCACAGAGAAGAGTAGGGAATCCTGAGAGAAGATTTGTCTCAATATCGGTGAAAGGGAAAGTGGAAATAGAGCAAGATGAGTAAGCCAGTCAGTGTGGCTTCTACCAGCGGGAAGAGTGATGAAGTAGACAATTATGCTAAGGGAAAGAGGAATTTCTCTGATGAATTTTTGAAGTTATTTTCTAGGTCTACAAAGAACAAGAGGGAAAATGCCAACTTATTAGCAGATGAGTATTGTGAAATCAGAGATGCCCACACTCCAGGTTCCACAGGTTTCTCTATACAACTATTTTTATAATAATTCTGATAAAGCCATCCCCATATCAAACCCTTGGACCAGAGGTCTAGCTAGGTTAATTGTCCCTGATGTCTATGTAGATGTAGACTTGTTTCTAGGTCTTGCCAGCCATTATGATGCTCTATCTAGGATAATTAAGAAGAATGATGGTACTGCCATATTGATTTTGAATAGGAATTCATTCATGCAAGCCTTTGGCTTATGTAGTACCATGTCTACCAAAATAAATATTACCAAGAAAGAAGAAAGGTATAGGTTACAACCTGGGGTTGCTAGAAACCAATTGCAGAAGCATATTCTTAAGGAAGTTAGGAATCATATTTCCCCTATACCTGGAACTGCACCCTACTGTTTCAAAGATTTACATTTCTATATCAAGTACATTGCGTATGCTTTTTGTAGAGTGTTGGGTATAGACGGAGGAGCTGAGAAAATAAATTTTGGAATTTTGATGATGGTACTAGATTTGCAGGATGTCCATTCTAGCACTAGTTATGACTATATACAGTATATCATTGACAAAATGCATGAGGGGTTTGTAGCTGTGCAGAAGAAGACGAAAAATCCTAAGGAAAAGGAACCTAGGTTTTTACATTATTCTATCCTGATGCATATGTTATTGCATTTCAATAATGGGATCATGAATGTGAACAATTTGAACCCTTAGAGGATTTTTCAAGACTAGCCCAATCCTATTCAATTTTGGGTTAGAATATGGAATTATACATCCAAGGACTGTGACTTTTGTGGATTTGAGAATTGGATTGTATACCCATTGATGTAGAGCATGGGTATTAGCAAGACTAGACTCCCAGTAAAGGTGCTGCAGTTGCTGAGACCTTGTGAGTATGTGGATAAATGGGAGGGTGACCACAACTGGGGAGACTTCTATTTTGAGGAGAATTTTACCATGATTATGGTATATGGATGCACACATCCTCCTCATGTCCTACCTTATCATGTGTCATCTAGAGTTGCAGCTATGGAGTTCATTTGGCAGCTGTTGTTGACAGATAATGAGCACTTTGCACCGCATAGGAAGGGGACATTAACACCTGGGCAACATAAAAAATTTTAGTTTATAATTTGTAAGGGTGCCATTGATTTAGTGAGCACATGGCTGGAAAGCTGCAAGATGATAGCAACATTATATGGATACATTGACCTAGAAGGATTTATTGCAGGAGCTAGGAAGCTCCTAACTCCTACCATACCAAACACAAATGTACATGGTTTTTGTATGCAGGAGGATGTTACAAGGAATATCCTTGATGAAGATGAGGTAAGAACCAGGAGAGAAAGAATTTAGGAGTTACTGAATTTGGAGAAACAAATAAGAAGAAATGGATTATCATTTGGAGGTTTTTACCCTGACCTACCCTATTTTGATAAGATCAAGGCTATGATTGATAACTTTTACACACTCTGTGAGCAATTGGATAGAGTTCTAGATACAAAGAAAGGGGGAAAAGAATCTGATTATTCAGAATCTGAGTATGAAAGTAAAAGTGATGGATAATATTCCCATCTACCTCAAATTGATCAACCTCAATAGAATGTTGCAAAGGCAGCTCAGATACATGAAAAACAAGGTCTTATCATAGACCTAACTGAGGTATCCCAGCCAGATGATATAGAGGAGCCTACCACCAAAAGGCAAAAAGTTGACCTTGGTCAAACTTCCTAGACAAGAAAGGAGAAAAAAGGAGAGAGGATAAGTGCTCTTATTCCTAGGAACAGATTGTATGATCACAATCTATGGAAAGAAATTAGAAAAGGAAAAAGATAGCAGTAGGGAGAAGAGGAGAACATAGAATTGCCTCTTAGGGCATGTATTGATGAAAGGCTACTTCATCAGCAACAATTTTTGAGTGATGACAGTTTTATTAAAACTAATGAGTTTAAACACTTCTTGAGATGGCATAAGAAGGAGCAAATTAGAGAACAGCTGAAATTAGATGGTGAAGAGACAGTGACAAATGAGGCTCTACTAGCTCTGCAAGCCTATGACCCTAACAATGAAGATGACTCCCCTAATGAGGCAAGAAAGATGGTTTTAAACAGTGGGATCTTTCTTGCTGAGGGCTGGGATTTAGCCTTAGCATTCATAATTGATCAAATTAGAAAATAGCTAGATCTTAAGTTGGCAAGTGAGATTCAAATGGGTGGCATGATTAAAGGATTTGGATATAGTCCAAAATCACAAGCCTTTTCCATGTGGAACCTATGTCCAAGAGACCAAAAGCCTTAATTGGTAAACATTTAGGAGAGTATGGTTGGAAATCAAATGGTCTAGATAGTGTAGAATACTGGAGATCTTGAGATTTCCCAGATCATTGCACATTGGGCACACTTGAACAAGGATAAGATAAAACAGTTATCTGAAAAGTGTGGTATTTTGATTGAGGAAGCTAGTGCCCTAGTAAAGGATAGGGAATTATGTCACATAAAGATACATCAATAGGACATGGTAATTGCTGAGATGACCAAGCAATTATAAGAGAAACCCAAAGTGATTTATGTTCCCTCAGTGTAGCCTTTGCAGATAGAGGAGAAAGCTGAAGCAGAGGAAGTGGTTGAAACAGAGGATGTGGCCCAAAAGAATAATGAGGTGGCCATTAATGCATTAAGATGCATTCTTCAGCATAGGATAGATATACTCAAAGATAAAATAAATATCACCCTTAATGCTTATAACAAATTACCCACATTACATGTTGAAGTAACAAGGTATATTTCAGTTTTGAACCCTTATTTTGTCACTAGGTCTCCTAGGGTGCAAATGTTTGAGAAGCTTGCCTCTTTGCAGTAGCATAGGTCAGATTTATCAGAGATTTTTACAGAGGTAGAGGATGAGATAAAAAAATGTGAATATATATTTATCTTTCTTTAAGGGAAAACTCAATCAGATCGAGGCTAAAATAAGCCTATTTTCACCAGATTTTAATAGGTTTGTTCCTCCTTTGAAAGGAGAAGATGATCAGGTTAAGGCCTTGGAGGCCTGGAGGAGTGAGTTTGATAGAAAAATGCCAAGTAATGAGGAATTTATTTCAAAATCTAATTTAGATCTAGATGGATTTAATAAGATTTTGGATGAGGCCTTTAGGGCAGAGACTGACATGAACAAGTTTTTAGTGGATGTTAAGAGCATCACTGATGTCAGATGGGAGAGACAGAAGGGACAAGTGCAGAGCATAGAGAGTTTTAAATGGCCTATAGAGGATGAAGTGATAGCTTGGGACTTAATGACCAAGCCAAAGAAAAAGAAGCCTGTGGTAGTAGAGGAGGAGATCTTGGATGCACTTGGTGCCTGACCATTGAGCACATGGAGGTTAGTTATTTTCAAAGACAAGTGTATGTCAGCCTGAAATGGTGGTCACTTGATCTTAGTATGAATATCAGATTCTATCCTAAATATTTTTAGACAAAGGCGCTAGATTCTAGATGAAGAGGAAGAAGATCAAATCTCATCCTCTATTTTTTTCTTCCCACCGCTTCTATATTTTCATTTCTTGTATTTTCTGTACTTTTAGGGTTATGTTCCTTAAACCATCTGAATCTTGTTGCATCCAAACTTTAAGGATTCGAAGATGGTTAAGGACCTATATATAGATCAAAATTGTAATAGTTGAGAGAGATGAAATATATTGACATACCAAACTTTATAGGTTTCAGTCTGTGTCTTTGAGCTTTTTAAGCTTGTTATGTACTGAAGCAGAAATATATGAATAAAATACAGTGCAACTTTACTCTATACTATTTTTGTCTCTTTTCTTATTGTTTTTTGTTCTTTTATGTTTAATCTGTAAGGAATTTTAAGCATATTGGTTATAAGGTAGCTATCTAATTGCTTGCAAGTTTCTTTCAAGTGAAGAACTAAGTTTTGTGAGTAGTTTCAGGGAGCATAACAATATCTAAGGATTTGATACAATTTTATAGAAGTGACAGGATAGTTTGCAAGGCATCTTATCTGAGTTACATGTAGGTTGTAAGGCATCTTACAGTATTCTATTTTTATATTTCTGTGGATTTTTATTGATTGTATAAGCCCAGGGATAGGCACTGGTCTAGGAACTTGTTGGGTAGTCTATCATCATCCAAAATATTCAATACTATTCAAAATCATTTTAGTCAAATATATACTTCTATTATTAAGAACAAATGAGCTGAACTCATAAGGATTTGTATTAGTAAGATACCATTCAGTTTGATAATCCCTTGAAGAGTGGATCATTAGGTTGCCCCTCCTAAAGTAAAAGGAAGAAGGATGAAATTCCTTGTCTCATTGGTTTATGTTATTAAGACCATAGCCTGGCTTATAATACTTTGTTTCAAACTAATTATTGCAATCTCCAAGGTACTTTATAAGTTATTATAGTGAGGTCTGAAGTAAGTAACCAGTGAATGAATTAGTCCACCAAATACATAGGCTGAATAATTAGCAATCTTTTAAATAGGTAATACATGCCTGAGTCTGTGGAACTCAACAAAGAAGGAGGTGATAATAGGTATCCCCAGTGTTATCATATACCTCAAAAATTAGCCTTTCTCTTGTCAAAAGGGAGTTTTCATTCAAGTATAATAAGTATACTGTCATTTTAAGGTTGTGGTGCAAGAAAAAGAGCTAACAAGGTTGTTTACCCATTCTAACGCTTTCATCTTGCAAGCACCTCCACCATGTCAATGTTGATCCTCTTAGCCTTGACTTTGCAACCTTGATTTTTTGTGCCTTTGTAACACCTTCACAATCAAAATGGTTTTCTGTCCCCTCAATCCACTCGTTACTACCTCAATATCGATTTTCCCACTAAATAGTGGTAAACCTTATAATGGCTTTCCATCTAGTGCCCATATGGCTTTCAAGAATGGTTCTTCATTCAATGGATGGTCTGGTTCAGGGATGATATCTTCCTCATCAATCTACTTTTTACCTCTATATGTACTTTCACCTTCTTTGCCTTTATCTTTGGCTCCATTAACAACTTCTTATAGTTTACTCTCATCTCATTTAGGGATTCTTCAAGGAGTATATTTGTCTCCTTTTTCTCACCCATATCTTTATCTAACTCTACATTATTCATCATACTGATCTCCCCTATTGATTCACCAGTATATAGAGACATACACCAACTCCCAAATCTTTAACTTGCTCTGATACCAATCTGATGTAATGATAATTCTTTCTCTTAACGCTATCTTCTCCTAGGGTCTTATATAGGCCACTTCTCTAGCCTACTAGGGTCCCTCACAAACCCTAATTCAAAAGGATTATATTCACAATCCTTCACCTATTCACCTTATCCACACCAATAATGAATCAACTCAACTGTCAACATAATCCATGGATTCCTTCTTGCATCTTCCACACTAAGTGATCCAATATGATCTTGACTAACCACCAATGGAGAGGAAGGTTTATAACAAGTCAATTGAATACAATAAAATTCCTAATAACATAGATTGCAATTAAACCCTAATCGATTCCAAGAACTTTCTTCAAACTAGTCAAAATAGAGCTATAAGGAATTAGGCCTAATTAGACACCTTTTTGCACATAACTTAAAAATATCCTCAACAAGGTGGTAAAAAAAGTGCATTTCCTGACACCCTTTTCCAAAACACCTCATATTTATCTTGTCTCACTTCCCCAAATTGTTTGTACAATGGGCTCCTACAATTAAGCCTAAAATCAAGGGTTTCTCAAATCTCAGAGAACCACCACAAGGGTTTATTCTTTCACCTCGAATAACTCTTCACCATAACTTCTCCTTGGACATGGGGCTTCTTCACACACATATCCTCCTCCCCATAGGCTCTAATTGAAGCAACCAATGCATTCAATCTCTCTTTATTCTTTTACAACTCACTGTGATCCCTAGCCATGCTTCTCTGGCTCGCCTAGGGCATCACTGCAAAAATAGGTCTCTTGCCTTCCAGGGCCCAAGATCTTGCACCAATAATGTACAAGTATTCATCTTCCAAATCCCAAGGAACTAGACAAAAGCCACTTTGGGAAAAGGAGTTATGACTCCATTACTAAAAATTGTCTAGATCATATCAGCAACAAATATTTACAAGTGAATAAAACTAAACAAAAATACTATCTAATGCCACACATAATTCAAAGATCAAATACTCTACATAATGAACAAGTTAGAGTGCTAAAACCAATCCATTAAAGATCCACTGTAATGCAAAAAAAACAAAATTCTACACACAGTCACATATGCTTTCTTGAATTAAAAATGTAGGTCCGTACAATGGCAACCAACCTTGCTACAATGTCCAATCTTCCTTTATATAGGGTGGTTAAGTTTTTATCAACCCCTTAGGGCATCTATTGAATGATTTGTCCAATTCTTGCAAATGTTGTCGGACCAACATTGCAAAGTTGCAAAATGCAACTTTGACAACTTTTCCCCATTTCTTGCAAACCATATCAAAATGCTTCCAAACTTCACTAAACTTCACCAAAGACCAAAATAAGGGTTAAAAAAAGATTCTAACCTACCTTAGACCATACTAACCTCATGATGAAATCATCATGACACATGTTCCAATTAGAAGGCTTTACAACATAATAGCCCTAATTGCACTTCCCAAAAGGTCCTAAGACTCAAACTAAACACATCCTAACTCAACCATTCTATGGTCAACATGACCTTAAGCTTGACTCAAGCTTATTACAAACAAAAATTTAATAAGGCACACACACACACACACACAACAAACTGACTATGTTGAATCCAACTTTACGGGCTTATCAAGCTGAAACATGAGCGGGAGAGGAGGAGAGTGCGAGGCTGGAGGGAATTTGAATTCCCCTTTGGGCGTGAAACCTGCTGGAGGAGGAGTGCAGACGAACCAAGGAGAAGGCAGTAGGATATTCAAGGGAGGAGAAAAGGAAGTGGAGGGGGACAAAGACCCAGACCGTAATCGCCCTCGAGAAGGTGGAAAATGGGATCTTTTGAAAAATGAAATGAGCGGGAATGAGTCCTCTGGAAATGTTCAGATTTTGTCCGTGCCAGGGATTCAGGAAAAGGTAAAAGATGCAGCAGTGGAGGGATCCACAAAAGCGACAAGGGAGGATACCCCTCAGTCGAGAGTCCAAATCATTGAAGAGACTCCAAAGATAATGAAAGGTGTTGGTAAGTCTTCTGATGCTAAATATGGCCAACCTTTAGGTAATAATCTATCTAATGGATGTTGGTCTTCCCTTTTTGGAGTAAAACCCACTGGGAAATCTTCTTTTCCCCGTGTCGACAATACGTCAGACCCTGTGAAAGGAATTTTTAGTATATCACTCCCTAACTCACTTGTTGACCATACAGTAGCCCTAATGAAGAATACACTAATAGGAAAGTTCATGGGCCCAAGACCTAATATAGATATGGTAAGAGCTTTTTCTGCAAGGAAATGGAGGTTAAAAGGTCAAGTAGACATTGCTGCCCTTCCTAAAGATTTCTTTACTTTTGAGTTTTCTAGCTCTGAAGACCTTTCTGCAGTTCTGTGTGGGGGTCCTTGGTTGTTTGGTAAATTGTCTTTGGCTCTCCAAAAGTGGGGAACAAATATGGACCTTAATATGGATATGTTTGAATCTTCCCTAGTATGGGTAAGATTCCAGGGACTTCCTCTGGAATACTGGCATGAAGATGTCTTTTCGGGTTTGGCTCGCTTGTTTGGGGAGCTCTTAACTATAGATCCAATGACAGCCGCTAAGACTAGATTAGTCTATGCAAGAATCTGTGTCAACATCAACCAAAAGATAGATCTCCCAGAAGTTATAACTATCAAATCTAAGCTGGGAACCTATAATCAAGTTGTGGAATTTGAAACTATCCCATTTTCCTGCTTTAACTGCAAAAAATCTGGTCATTGGGCAAAACAATGTCCTCTAAAACATTCTAGTATAGCTAAAAAGAAAGATCTAAGGGCTGTTTGGAAAGAGAAAAAATCTCCCTTTTTTCCAATCCCCTTGAATGATTCAGAAGTGAAAGAAACAAGAGAAGATATAAATGCTGATCTTTCAAATCAGACTAAGGAAGATATCCTTCAGTTACAAGTTGATAAAGACTTACCTCAGACCCTGGAGCAGGAGGACTCATCTAAATCAGAACAAAGGGAAAAAGTGGAAGATTCCCAACTTGAATCCTATTGTCCTCAAGTAAGGAATAGGGAGAATGATCTCCAGCCCCAGTACATCTCTACAGAAGCTGGGGCTGAAAAGGAGACACAAGTCTCTACAAGATTTCTACAAAATGAGAAAGGAAGTATCAATGGAAACAATGGACAGGCTCTAACAGCTGTGAGCAGATTAGCTTCTTCACCTTTAGTGAAAGAGCAGGTTATTTCTGGTGTTAATGGAAATAGTAGTAATAGTTGGTCTGAAGTTAGTGAGGAGGACATTCAAAAAGAAAATCTTGATGATTTGTCTCCATTTTCAGAAAAACAGGAACCCCAATGGTCAGAGGTGAAAAATAATAAGAAGGAAAAAAAACCCTCTAAGAAAGGAGGACTAAGTCTTAAAGCTCAAGAAACAGGTAAGAAGGTAGAAACAACCCCTCTAGGGGGAGTCCAGACCAGAAGAAAAAAAGCAGATGTAGGATCTCCCCAGGGAGGAAGAGGCAGACCTTCACAAAAATCTATTAGAGAGCTAGAAGAAAAACAGAGTATAGCGGATGGTAAGCAATCTACTATCCCAGAGATTTTCTCCCCAACCCATTAAATGAATATTATATCCTGGAATATCAGAGGACTAAATAGTCCCCACAAACAGGATGTTCTTAGAAATTTGGTAAGAGACTCAAACCCAGATATTATTCTTATTCAAGAAACTAAAATGTCTAGAGAAAAAGTTGAAAAAATTAATCCTTTCAAGAATGGCAGCAGTATTGGCAGTGATTCAGATGGCGCCTCTGGCGGTGTTGTGATATTCTAGAATAAAGCAACTGTAAATTGTAATAAGATTCATGTTGAAACAAATATTATCCTCATTTGTGTCAATCATATAAAACTGGATTGCTCTTGGAATCTCATGAACATTTATGCCCCTAATACTAAAAATGGTAGACTCAGATTCTGGAAAAGACTTAAAGAAATCAGGAATGACTTCCAGGCGAATAGCTGGATGGTGATGGGGGACTTTAATACCCCCTTGCTGGCAGATGATAAAATGGGAGGTGCTCCCTCTCAAGTTGACAGCAAAATGGATCTTATGGAGTATATAAATGACCAATCCTTCTTAGATATGGAGCTAGAAGGCATCTCTTACATGTGATCGAACAGAAGATCAGGTGTGGATCTCATACAGGTGAAACTTGACAGAACCCTCCTCTCTATTGATTGGTTATCTAATTTTTCTTGCTCTTTATCTTCCTCTATAAGGATTGGTTCTGACCATTTCCCTATAATTTTCAATGCCAATTCCCTGAATGGCAAAAAGAATATCCCGTTTCGATTTGAGAAAATGTGGTTAGCCCACCCCAATCTAAAAGACAGCATATCCAAATGGTGGAACTATAATCAGGAAGGTACTGCTATGTATAAGATAGACAAGAAGCTGAGTAATATTAAGAAAAATATTAAAATCTGGAATAAGGAAGTCTTTGGGGATATATTCAAGGAAAAAATTACTAAAAAGGAAGAGATCAAGACTATTCAACAGATTATTCAAAGAGAGAGTCTCTCAGAGGAGCATAGAAGTATGGAGAATGTCTTGGTGGTAGAATATCATAATATCATCTCCAAGGAAGAATCCTTTTGGAGACAAAGATCAAGAGCTCTCTGGCTTAAAGATGGGGAAAAAAATACTAGATTTTTCCACATGACTACATCAAAACACAAAGCTATCAACAGAATCTCATCCTTAAAAGTCAAAAATCAGATCCTGGTTAAAGAAGAAGAGATTAGAAAGGAAATGCTTCTCTCCTTTTCTCGTCTTCTAACTAGAGATGATATGCTTGATCCCCAGAACCAAAATGAAATTCTCTCTGCCATTCCTTCCTTGATAGACAGTAACACCA
>MU224344.1:1810702-1838762 GCA_018584345.1 Thuja plicata
ATTCTAAAATGAATGCATGTACACTAAGTTTTTCTGTGATTAATTTGCATCTCTTTCCAACTTTTCCATCTTTTAGAGGATACTCAATATTCTTAAATCTTTTAACATCCACTAATTGTTGTCCAAATCATTTTCACTAATTTCATGCATGCAATGTCCAATTAATGAAAAGTTTCCACAAGTAGTACATTGTCCAGAAATACATGAACTTAAGAAAAATATTTCCCCATTTGATCTTTCACAAAACAAACTTGCTACAAACTCCTTGATTGTCTCAGGTGGTATATTAATGTCACAATTCTCCGTATTCTCATTAGCATGTAAAATACATTGTATATATCGAAAAAACATCATAGTGATAACGAAATTGAACGTGTGTTTTGCAACAACAAGATATTCGTTGCTTATTGATTTTCACATTCCAAGGCTTGCATTTTTCAAATGATCTTTGACTAAGAGTAATTTGCCCAAGTAACACAACCTCATCTAAAAAATTCATATAAAATTCAGTTTGTGTTGTGTCTAATAAGTGTTTTGGATGAGGATCACGAACTTTACACCCCACTCTTAATTTCAAAACATCTCTCGCATTAGATGAAACCCTTGTATTATCATGCCAATATTTTTCAAGCAATGATTTGATTTCGGGACTCAATTTCATGTCAGAGCGTGGGAGTCTACCACTAAAACTCCAACATTGGTTAATTGGATCGTTTGCAATAGTTGATCTTCTCCTTGCTGCTCTTGCCAATATTTTAGGATGCATGTTTAAAATTCCACTAATCATTTTAACCATTTTTTTATCCAAAGTGTTTTTATTGACTATAGCAGTTGTTATGACTCGTCGTGCTGCATTGCTATCTTTTGATCGACTCATTTTTCCAATAGATTGAATGGAACTAGCAACAGTAGATATAGCATGTTTAACAGATGAATCTTTCATATTTTGTTTAACTTTAATGCCTAGTATTTTCATTACTTTTCTCATTTTCCACATTCTCGTCAATTGAATCACAAGTTGACATTGAAATGTTAATTTTTTTCGATAGAAAAATTCTTTGTATATTTTATTATCATACTTTTCTATCTGCCTCGAAGAAAGCTTACCAGAAAGACTATTCAAAATATTACTTTCAATATGTAAAATGTATTTTTCATTTTTATTTAGGAAAGGAATTTCATTGCTCTTTGCATCAACATTAGGAAGATTTTCATTTGCATCAACATTAGGAGGATTTTCATTTGCATCAACAAAAGGATTTTCATTTTCAACTACATTAGGAGAATTTTCATTTGCATGAACATTATGAGGATTTTCATTTGCATCAACAAAATTATTTTGATTTTCAACAATATTAGGGATATTTTCGTTCGCAACAACAAAAGGCTCTTCATTTTCAAAAACAATAGGTATATTTTCATTTGCAAATTCTCTAAGTTGAAAAATATGATTAGGCCTCATTGATTCAATTTCATCCCTAGAATATGCAATTAATAATATTCTATACATATTATCATCTATTATGATAGGTTGAGTATCATTCAATGTTGAAGTCAAAGACATACCTAGAACATCACTACAAGGTGCATTCAACGACATGCTAGCATTCACCTCTTTCATATTTGCATCTTTTGCATCCATTGTATCTCCCATGGTATCTTTAATGTTTGAATCTTCAATTGTTGTGGATCCAGAAGCTTCATTGCTATTCATTTCGTGCATCCTCATTCTTCTATCTCTTTGACATTTAGCCTCTTTCTCTTTCTCCAATTGAATTTCCTCATCAGTCATAACCCTCCTTTGTTTCTTCTTTTGACGTTGTTTACATCCCATGATTAATAATTGAAATCAATCACAAGAGTGTCTTCAATAGTTTAAACTTGCAAAAAATTGTTCAATGTGCTCCCAATCATTGATGCCTTCAGATGGAGAATATAATAGTCAATAAACAATGCAAAAATTGTCCAAAACTTGCACATTTGATCACTATTGACCGTACTCCGAGTACAAGATTGCTGATGCAGTAAAAAAATACAACAGATTTTAAAAAATGGTCAAATATGAGACAGGGTGACGTTATGAAATGGGGTGACATTTCAAAAATTAAACGTCACCCCGTATCATTTTAAACCAATTTCCAACGGCTATAAAATGAGACGGGGTGACGTTATAAAATGGGGTGACGTTTCATTTTTAAAACGTCACCCCGTGTTATAACGTGACCCCGTGTTCTAAAATTTAAATTTTCCCCATTAAAAGTGGTTTGGGTTTAGCTTTGGGAAAGGCTTGGTCAACCGACCCTTGGCTTTGGATCTGGTTTGACCTCAATGTTGAAGGCCATGTCCATATGCAGACACAGAACTCACTTTGGCCTCAAATTGGATTGGGTTTTCTGAGGAATTTTTTTACCAAAAAAAAAACCCAGTATAGATAAGACAATGAAGATTCATAATATACAATTTTTTATTAAATTTGATTAATATTTATATTTTTCAATCATTTTGTATTAAAACATGTCTATAGAAAAGAGAATACAAGCTTTTTTGTAATTTTAATAACTTTTTTATTTTAAACTTTATTGACAAATAAATTATATGACATAAAACTACACATAATTCTACACACTTAAAAAAAAAAATTTAAAAATCATATGTTTAGGGCAAATTATGCTTGTCGTACACACGAGGTTTTATAAACAACGATTGAGCCCAATATATAATTAATTAAAAATATATATTTAACATAAAAATATGGAAAAATATTCGCATAAATCTTAAATGTGTTACTTACCATTTCCCAAAAGGGTTTAGATAAATAGTTTCATTTGATTCTGATTTCGCTTGTTGTACACACGCATGGTATAGTCCCAAATGGGTGACTTTTAAAATGAGGGTTTTAGTAATCCCTATTGAAATTTGAAATTTGTCATCAGGGTATTTTAAAAAATAACATATTTGGAAAGTATACTTTGAATCATAAAATTTTATAGTAGTGACTTTTTGGAAGATTTTATGTCTAAGTGCCTCAAATCTTTAGGTCAAATAGGACGAATTTGAAAAAATAAGAAAAACAGTTCCACTTTTTGGCCAAAAAGTGGACTCAACTTCTTGTTGGCACCCATATTGAACAACCTAATGGATTTTCTCTGAAAAATGATGACATGGTTTGCAAGTTGAAGAAGGCTTTGTATGGACTAAAAAAAGCACCTAGAGCATGGTATTTTAGATTGGAAAGATATCTACTTCGTCTTGGTTTTAGAAAAGGTAATGTAGACAATCATTTGTACTTAAGAACTAGTGAAGATGGAATTTTAATAGTTGAATTTTTTTTAGATGATATCATTTTTGGAGGGAATGATGTAATGAGTAAAACATTCTCTAAGAAAATGGAAAATTAATTTGAGATGTCAATGACTGGTGAGATGAAATTTTTCCTTGGGCTGCAAATCAATAAGAAGAAGAATGGTATTTTTATTTCTCAGACCAAGTATCTTAAGGAAATGTTGAAAAAGTTTGGAATGGAATATTGTAAACCTATTGGAACACCTATAGTTATTGGTCACAAGCTTACTACTAATAATGAATCTAAGAGTGTTTTTAAACAAAGTACATATCTATGATTGGAGACCTACAATATCTGACTCACACTAGACCAGATATTGCTAATGCATTAGAATTGTGGCAAGACATCAAGCAGATCCTAAAGAGACACACCTTGTTGTTGTAAAAAGAATATTTAGATATCTTAAAGGAACACTAGATTGTGGCTTAAGGTATAAAAAATCTAATGATTTTGTTTTGCATGCTTATACTGATGTTGATTGGGCAGGAAATATTGATGACAAATAATGTACAAGTGGTGGTGAATTATTTCTTGGGAAAATATTAGTTTCTTGGTTAAGTAAAAAGAACTGTATAGCTCAATCTACTACTGAATCAGAGTATGTTGTTGCTACTATAAATTGCACATAGATTGTTTGGATGAAGCAAGCATTGAAGGAAATTGGGATAATTTTTGATGCGCCAGTGGTTATCTATTGTGATAACACTAGCATAGTGAATATTTCAAAAAATTCAATTATGCATTCAAAGACTAAACATATTTCCATTAGGTATCATTTCTTGAGAGAAAAGGTTGCAGAGAAGGAGATTAGATTGGAGTATATTAGCACAAAGGAACAAATAGAAGATATATTTACAAAACCTTTGTCAAAGGATGCCTTTGAGTATCTTAGAGGTATGCTTGGAGTTAGATCCCCTCCTAGCGAGAATTAAATTGATGCAGGAATGCATCAGTCCGGTGGCTTTCAAAGCTATATTAGTTTATAGACTTGATGTATGGATCTAGTCCTCAGGGGGAGTGATCACAGGAACCATATAGAACACATTTCGGTGATTTTGCACCTGCTTGTTGCAAAATCTACACCTTGCAGAGGACAAATGGTCATAAGTACAGTAATGACACCCTTTTGTTAGGATTAAGTAATACTGAGAGGGGGGTGAATCAGTATTATAGTACTTAAAATAAACTTTAAACCAATTCCACATAAACCATAAGCATATTGTAATCAAAAGAACATAAGAAAATAACATAGAACTCATAAAACCATTATTTGTTGTTGAGAAAACCCTAGCCAAGGGAAAACCCCGGTGGGGATGGTAACCACAAGCATGCAATAAAGTATAATGTCCATGTTAGGAGACCTAGCCCTGTTAGGAGCTGAATATTACATAGTACAATTCCTTGATAGAGGAATACAACCCTGTTAAAGGTATACAACACCCTGTTAGGGACCAACTGAGCTTACAACTCTTACAATAATACTTCTATTACAAAGTGTTCTCAGCAATTAACAAAACAAGCATCTCCAATGCTTAGATAGTTCCAGTCATAATTCTGCAATGATCTCTATCATCCTCTACTCTAATATTCATATTACATATCCATCACTCTTACATTTCATCTATATCTTCGCTCTATAAAAAGTCTTCATATATATATATATATATATATATATATATATATATATACCAAGTTGGCTCTCTTAACCAAATATTACATAGTCGGCTCTCAATACAAAATAGATTTAATAAAAAAAATTAAATACATATTCGGTGCTCTTACATAATAAAAATATATTATCCACAACCATAATCCAACTTATCTTTCTAGGAGTCTGTGTCATACTCCCCAAATCACTGCTACAGTTCAACTGCTCTGTATCTATGTTCTGTTGTTGTCGCATGTCTTCAAATCTCTCTAACTCTCTGTAATTGTTACCAAATTCAAATTGATCTTAGATGTAGGTCATACATACCCCATAGTATCTTCCTCTAAGCTCACTCGCAATAACCCATCAATCTGAATCTTTGATACCTAAAATACCTCTGTATTTCTACTTCTGTACTTAGTTGATTTCGGAACTAAATCATCAAAACTTAACTTCAAATCAATCGATCAATATGACAGATATGTTGCCATAAATGACAACCAAAAATTGATTCATATCATCAAAAGGATCACTTTCCAACAATCTCTTCCTTTGGATTCATGGCAACACTTAACAAAAAATGACTAAGTGTTCCAACACAAAAATTGTCTCTCCTATCTTCTTCTATTTTGCTTCTCTCTTCTCATTTTCTCTCTTCTCCCCATTTATTTTTCATTTTTATTTTTCTCTCTTCTCCCCCTTTGACAACAATGACAAAGGTGCATAAAATAATACAACTAGTGCTTTCTCACCATTTTCACAATATCTTGAAAAGAATCTTCCAATATCTTCACTTTTGTGCTACATGATTCAATCAATAGTTGACTAACATGAATTAGTCCATTTAGTGCATATGATGAAGTCTTTGCTACTTTCAACTCTGTAGGCATAGAGTTTGTCATTGAATCTACTATTTTCTCCATATCTGATAAATGTACTTCAAGAATTGATAGTTTAGGAGTGATCAAACTCTTCAACAACCCAAATCTTGACATGACTCTCCCTTTCTCTATATCCAATACATTCAGTTTATCCAAAATCCTTGTTACTTCTCTGTCCATTTTTATTACCATTTGTGAGGAGGCCTCACAATTTTCCATCATATTGTTCAAGTTTTCCATGTCCTTAGCAATAATGTCTTCAATTTTTTGAACATGTCTGATAGGGTTCAAGCAATAACTGAATAGTATCCTACCATGTGTAACACAACTCTTTTCTTTTGCTGTAATAGATTTCAGAATGCCCAAGTCCCATGAAATAGACTGGAAAACTTCCATCAGTTTCTTCTCCAAGTAGCTCTTCTCTGCCTTTTCTTTTCTATCTTCACTAGGGTCTCATAGTGACCATCAAACTCATCAAGTGCTAACTTCAAGTTCTCTACATCATATATTCTTTGAAAAACAATAGGTACTAGAAGTAATTTATTCACAATATCGATTTCTCTAGACATTACCTTAGTTTTCTTGTCACTTTTCTACTCAGATCTTTCCTTTTCTTTAGTGAGTGCAGTGAAGGCTAAACTCACCAACTCACCCTCATCCATGCGATCAACATCAATAGGTTTGTCTTTACTTGCCAACAATAATATAGAAGATGTGTCAATTTCAATTTTGACTTCAACTTTTTCTTCTTCATCTTTCTTCTCCATTTCTTTCTATTCCTCATCTTTAGCCATTGTATTTTCAATATTTCCTTCAAATGGATCCTTCTCATCATGAGAAGTGTCAAGTATCATAGGCACAATAGAAACATAGAAATATGGTTGCATATCATCTTCACTTTTCTCAACACTTGCCTTAGCTGATTTGGAACTCTCTCCCATTCCTAAGGGTGTAGGCATTGTAGTCTTAAGAGGTGAAGCCTTCTCAGGAATAGTACTCATTAGTACCTGATCCAATGCTCTTTGAGTCTCTTTAGTAACTTCTTCATATTTTCTTTCCATAATCTTTACTAACCTTTCCTTAGTCCTCAACAATGGTTTAAGTTCATTGAATATTCTATCTCTCTCTTGCATAGAAATCACAAGTAACATGTTATCAATTGCTTAATTTCTGATAGTATCATCTTCAATATGTTCTAACTATTTTCTTATTTCCAAACTCCCATACAAATCTTCAGGTGCACTGCCCTCTGTCTCTAACAGATTTTTCTTGAAAACAAGTAGGTGTTCTACTACAATATCTTCAATCATAAGTTTATCAGTTTCCCCATACCTGTCATAGTACTTATTTATTATAACTATCTTTCCTTTCTCAATAGCTCTTTTCTCAGTCATCTTCAAGTCTAATTTCCATACTTGTCTATCACTTTCAACTTTCTTCTAGTCTCTCTCAGTACTTTGTTCTTTAGGTGGTGAATTTGGTTTGGTGGATCTAGTGCTTCTCTAAGGTGAAATCTTAACTGCCTCAACTTGTGATGTCTTTGGTGGTGGTGAAGGGGTGGAAACATCAATAACAGTAGAAGGTAGATCATCTACCATCACAACTTCAGGATGTGGAAGGGTTGTAGTAGAAGTGTTTTCTAATCCAGAATAATGTTATGCTAACTTCTTCTTCACTTCCTTCAACTCTTCCTCAGTCAAACATGCCTTTACACCACATTAATGAATATTGTTGTCTACTTTCCTTTTCCTCATGCCTCTAGTTTTTTCACAACATCATATATCACAGTTGCATCCATAGTTCATGTAGATGTAAATGATGTAAATACCTTCTACACACTAAATTCCAAGTATATGCTTCGATCGATCATGCCAAGTAGTCGTTAGATAGTGTGAATCTCTCTACTCTCTGATTTCCTTAGGTCGCTTCTCTTCAAATGGTAAGGAAATAGATAACTTATGTGCTTTATATAACGTTAAGTGTCAAAAACTCACATTATCCAATATTGTCTAGTAAGTCATAAATCTCGCGATCATAATATATGCATCGTCCAATGTTGCGCTCTTAGATATAAGTTCCATGATGTCGGCCAATATCATACCTAAGCTTGCTAGAGCTCACTCCATAAAATTAGGGGTAGGATATATCTTGATACCTTCATCCAATGCTCCCCCTAAGGCCATGCTTGACCATTCAGGTTGATTCTACTTTGTTATCATTAGTCAAAGATCCAGTAGCATCTATTGTCTCTCTTTGCACCAATATCTCACTTGTCTCTTTGATTTTCCATATCTTACCACTTCTATTATCTTCTTTCTTGAAATAACTATCAAAATCACTCTTTAGTTCTACAATACTTTTACCATTATCATTGTCATTCTTATTTTTGTTCATAGGAGGTGATAGTCTTTTGTTATTTACTCCATTATACCTGCAAAACTTTGCTATATGTCCTGGATTGTTGCATTTGTAACATATAGGAGGTCTTATGTCCTAATTTACTTGTAACTTACAATAATTCACTATATGTCCAATGTTATTGCATTTGTAACATGTAGGTTTCACTGTAGGTTCTCTTCTATTGTCTTGTCTATATCCAAATTGATTGTCTCCTGCATTTTTCTTTCTTCTGCCCATATGCATTACAGTTAAAAACAATAACCAGAAAAAGTTTTAAAAGGGGAGTTACCTCTACAATCTCTTTTCATGTGTCCAAAATTGTTTCAACCAAAACATCTACCTCTGAAAGGTCTGATCTTCTCTTTGGGTTCTTCAAGAGTAGGTTTTTCTGTATCAATCTTCGCCTTTTGTTTCTCTTCCTGATTCTTGGAACATTCAGCTTCATTGAAGCCAATACCAGTCATATCTCCCTTAGGTTTTTGTTTGTCTCTTTGTTCATCGATCAAGTCACTTCTCATGTGAATTTTCTCAATGTGTTTCTTTGTCTCAACAAGTTCACCCTGTTAGTACTCTCAAATTTTAGAGAAATTTGGAGTGACTATACTAAAAATTCCTCTAAAGAAAAATGAATAATTCTTAAAAATTTGTGGAGAATCCTTACTTTGAACACATGCAAAAAGAGGCTTGATGATTTGTGTGAAAACCTCTTGGGAGACATGTTCCTCACCTTTCATTTGGCATATGTAGTGGGTTCCAACCCTCAAATTTTAGTTTGGACTTGTTTTGGACATAGCCATTTGGAGGTGTTGTCTTGAGATGTAGAGCAGATCAGATTAGTCAATGCGTGATGGAGGTGTTTTAAAAAAAATGGTTACAAATTCCAAGTCTGCACAAGCTAGTTCATAGTAAATGCTATGTTTTTGGATGGGAAACATGGTATAAACATTTAAAAAACCATTCCAAGTGTATTTCCAAGACAATATGCGTAGAAAACCAGTAGGGAGTATTACGCAGATATCCAAGGAATTATAAAGTGTTGAAAAACCTTCAAGCAAATGCAATTTACAATGATAAATGGAGGTGGAGACCCAGCGCAAGGAAGATAGAATCCTGTGAAATTTTGTTTGAAGCAAATGCAATTTGCAGCACAGAACTTGAGCAATGCATTTTAAAATAGTTTTTTAAATACCAAATGCAAAATGCAATGGCAGGTGTAAGAAGATATAGGGTTGCATTGGACATTAAAGAGGAATATGCGCAACACATGGGAGGTGTAATATTTTCTTGTTACGAGGAGCACATGCCCCATGCCATCATACCATTTCAAGTTGCATTTACATATAGAGATTTTAGTCCCACATTGGTGGATGACGTAAAGTTTATGGTATTTTTATATGACTGTGCTTGTATTGTATGTAAAGAGAAAAGCCAATAGGCTTATGGCGGGCCCCCTGACTGGAAAAATATTGGAGGACTAAATGTGTTGGTGGGCCCCATAATTTTGGGACAAAACATAGAAAGTCTTTAAAAACACTCAAGGGATTAATCCCACATTGGTGCTGCAAAGGAAATTTGAAGTGTTTATAAGAAAAAAGACTAATGTATCACTTTGAAGACAAAGAGGAAGCTATCCACATGTGAGTGGTTGGCACCTTGCCTCGAGAAGCATGCCCAATCGGCCGACCGACAAAATTTTGCAGATGACATCGCATGGTTGCGGAGGAGAAAAATAGCTCGTCGCGCGGTCGCAGAGGGTTCACGGTTGAGGTCAGACTCTGCACGAGTGAGCAACAAGCTCGTCGCGCAGTCACTAGAGGATTGTAGTTGACCAAAAATGAGGCACGAGTGCGTGACCGAGCTCAATCTCGTAGTCGCCCAGGGTTTTCCAAGGTTGTGAAAAGGCACGCGAGTGGGTGACTCAGCTCATCGTGCACTTATGCAAGGTTCACAAGGTGATGAAAAAGTTTTGCGACTGACTGATTCAGCTCAGTCGCACACTCGTGGAGGCAAAATTAGAGCCAGTCGAGGATGCAGAAATGGATTTTCAGAATGAATTAGCGAATGCCACTTGTCCAATTCTGGTGCATTATGAGTAAAAAAGATTAAAATATACATATTTTAAAAATCTCATTTCAATTCAATAGTTTTACTATTGAAAAGATTTCAAAATATTTCAAAGTTGTTCAGGAAATGTGCATGGGAAAGAAAGTTTGTTTGAATGGTTCAGAGGGCAAATTCTTTCAAAAATATCAAGTATCATATATCACCAGAAAGGTCTCGAAATGAGGATTTTGATTTTATGAGCCTTTCTAGTCCATATCAAATCAGATTTTGGCTGTTACAGAAAGAAGCAGTTGCAGATATTTTTTGGGAGAAGATGGACAGGTGTCGGTGAACTGAATTTGTTTTTCCAATTCCTCTATATCTCAAATTCTTCTCAATTGTACAGGGATGGTGAAATTAATGCTGCAAAGTAGCTTACTAATTTTGTGTGTCTGGTTTTGAGTTCTTTGTTGTGTAAATGTATTGAATCAGAAGTTTTTAATGAAAAGCAAATGCAATCCCTTTCCAGTATTTGTCTGATGTCTTTGTGTTTGATCCTGAATCTTTGTGCATAAATTTTTAAGGCATTTTAGTGCACCAGTTATAAGGTAGTTGTGAATTTGTGTTTTAGTTTCTTTCAAGGAAAGAGTAAATCTTATAGACAAGTTTAGAGGTTTCAAGGTTTCACATGAATTTGATGTCCAGGTGTTGGAGTGAAAAGAATGATTTGCAAGGCACTTAATTTGGGTACTGTATGTTTGGATTTAGAGGGTTTTCTGTGAATGTATGTTTATATGACTTTGTTGCCCAATAGACAAGGCATTGATCTCTGCTCCTTTATGCAGTTGTCATCATCAATCCATAAAATCAATTGAATTTACTTTTCTATTTAAAGAGTTGTAAATGATTGTCAGATTAAGTGTGATGGGCAGGAATCCATCTCATGATTCACTGAAAGAAGTGAATCCAATAGGTACACCCGCCTAAGCCTTTGAGCTCAAAGTGTAGGAGTGTTTGATCCTTGTTAATTAGCCTTTTCTTTGAAAAGGTCAGGGAAAAATGCTAACAGAATGGCGACTTTGCTAGGGAATGGTTGTAATCAATCACGTTTGTATCTGTCCTAGAATCTCTAGTTTTGAAAGAAAGAGTCAAGCTAATAGATTCTAGAAGTAGTTTCAGATCTGTATAAGGATATCTTTGAAGTATTTTATTATAGTGATTATAAAAGATTTGTGTAGCTTTTTTGGTTGGATAGAACCCATAAATAAATGTATGTGCCAAATGGCTTTTGTTGTTTGAAGATTTTCCTCTGCAAGGAGGTGGTGACTCTATGTTGAAATGAACCTGATGGAGCTGTCAAGAAGGCTCTAGATCTGCCGAATTTCCAGTCAAAGAAATAAGAGCAGCAACTGCAATTGCATTCCTAGGTAATCCTCATGTTTTTTATGTGAAAGAAAAGTTTCCTCAATAGGTGAAGAAGTCACTAGAAAGGGGGAAAATAGTTTTGAAATCTGTCATACTTTTTGGTTCAAAAGATTCAGATATCAAGTCAGAAGTATGTTTTTATTTTAAAAGACAGATGGTTGAAGTTGCAAGTTTCATGTCAAAAATATCTGGTATATGTCTAATTTTTTCAAATATATGTCAGAAGTATCGTATATGATTTTTTTAAAAGATACAACCAATAATGAATTCTTGCAGAAATTTTTCTATGAAAAGATATGCGCCATTATGATTTGATGGCATTCATGGTTCCCCAAATGAAACTCCTACTGAGATTAGGAAGCATCTACAAAATTTTGAGGGGAAACGATCAGATTCAACATGTAAGCATTTGCAAGAATTTTCTGATCTGATGTGTGATTTTGAGATTCAGCATGAAGATATATACATGAAGCCGTTTGTTCAAACTTTGAAAGATAATGCTAGGGACTGGTTTTTCTTTTTACCAGCTTGTTCAATTCCTTCTTGGGATGAATTGCATGTTGCTTTTATGGATCAATTTGGTGAGAGAAGGAATTTGAGCGATATATTTACTGAATGGTTGAATCTAAGGATTAAAGAGGATGAACTAAATCCTAATTTTAATATCAGATTTGCAAGAGCTTTACATGAAATACCTGAAAGTAGTAGACCTCAAGACAATGTGTGTGTTGTGGTATATTATGGTGCATTTGAAAAGAAGATGAGTTATAGGTTGAGAGACAAGGAACCTAAAACTTTACATCAGGCCTTCAGGACAGCAATAAAAATTGAAAACAATGCCAAGTATGAAATGACAAAAAATCATTTCTCTAGAGGGATTTGTTGGAAAGATACATCTGAGAATGGAAAATGATGTTATGATAAATCTAAAACTCCAAGTAGGGGTATTGATACCTCTGTTTTGGTCTCTACTCAAGTCTTAAATCCAGATTTGAATAGATGTATGGTTAGTAATCCTTTGTTGCATACGGAAGAAATTTATAATGATGACAGCAATACATGTGTCCAAGAAATGGTAGCAATGAATGATGTTTCAAATGCTTATAATGTTGACTTGCTCAATGAATCTTTTCCTTGCAAAGTTATGTCATAAATACCCTCTCATGTTGATCCTAGATGCAATGATACTAACAATTTTTTGAATACTGAAGAGGATGTATGTGTTTTACACTCCTATGAGGATCAAGAGGATCCTGAAACTTGTGTTTCACAAGAAAGTGATATGTTGGAAGATTTTTATTCATTGTTATTATGTGAGCATAAGGTAGCATGGGAAGATAAGAGCATTTGTGGAAATGAATGCAAACCAGCATGTGAAGGTAAGAGTATCTTCACTAATTCTAAAAATAGTTTTTTACATCTGCATGATACAAATGAGTTTGGTCTTGAGAATTTTGAAATGGATTTGGTATCAAAACTTGAGGAAAGAGGGATAGTAAATGAGGGTCTTCCTTATGAGATGGAGTATGATACTATCTTGCAACTTTATCATGATAATATGAACGAAAATCAGAATGAAGATCAATCAATTGAGTCTTTTTCAGTCAAAGGGTAAAGTGCTAGATGAGTGTGTTTTTGAAATCCCTTCATTCAATGATGATTTGCTTCAGCATATGAATTATTTATGTAATGAAAATCCTACACATGATGAGAAACTTGAGGATGATTGGTGTCTTTCCCCATCTCTTCTAGTTGAAGAAGGTAGTATGAATTGTTTATCCACCTCTTTGCCTAATGATAGAGGTGTTGAATCTACTTATGATGATATCTCTAATTTTGAATCATATGTTGAAAGTGATTATGACAGCAGGGATACATATGTCTTCAAAGTTTTTATTAATGATGCATTTGATGAAGACATTGATACAGATCAGTTATCCTTTTGTTACCATGTTCATATGGGAGAAAAACATGATGTTGTTAATCCATTATTTGAGGAATGCATTGAGTTTCCAGAGTTGGTTTATTCTGATTTTAATGTTGGAAATGTGTCAATATGCAATGAGAAATCAGATTGTGTTTCTTCTCGGGCTGAAAGTGAATGTGAGTATGAGGTTGCATTTGATGAGTTCATTGTTCCATGTAATGAACAGGGCTATGATGTTGATCAAATGGTTTCTTATGACCATGTGGGTAATTTGAAAGTGGAGGAGGTTTCCAATCCATGTTTTGAACAACATGTTGATATGCCTTTCCATTGTGAGGTTTTTTCCACATTTTGGTATCCATGGCTTATGTGAGTATGAGTCATTTACTTTCCTTATGAATCAGCTGGTTAATGAGGGGATAATGCAAATGGGGTTTGATGGGTCTTATGATGATACATTTCCCTATTTTCACAGTTCTTATTTTCTGACATTTGCTGATGTGAAGAATGAGTTTCATTATTTTGATTATGATGCCTCTGATGGAAGAATTTCTGAAGACATGGAAGGAATTACAAACAAGGTATTCTTCATTTTTTTGATTCCTTGTGAGTTTGAGCAGCAAGTGTACAAATGCATTTTCAGTTTGATATTTGTATGCCAAGAAGAGAACCAGATTTTTGTTAGAGGCAAGTGTTGGTTTCAGTTTTGAATGGGCTTGAGGTTTTTGTAAATAATGTATACATTGTATAGTTGCTTTGTTTTTAGTTGTGTGTGGTGTGTGGTTTTCAATAAAGATTCCCAGTTTGAGAAGAGGGATAGTTTTGAAGTCAAGAGAGAAGTGAAAAATATAATTTTTTTGTGAGTGGTCTATTGTACCAATGATTCTGAATTCTCTACATGCCCGCATAGGGCATGCGTCCCCAGATAGAGCCAATTTTAGTACTCTCAAATTTTAGGGAAATTTGGAGTGACTATACTGAAAATTCCTCTAAGGCAAAATGAATAATCCCTAAACATTTTCAGAGAATCCTTACTTTGAACACATGCAAAAAGAGGATTGATGATTTGTGTGAAAACCTCTTGGGAGACATGTTCCTCACCTTTCATTTGGCATATGTAGTGGGTTCCAACCCTCAGATTTTAGTTTGGACTTGTTTTGGAGATAGCCATTTGGAGGTGTTGTCTTGAGATGCATAGCAGATCAGATTAGTCAATGCGTGATGGAGGTGTTTTAAAAAAAATGTTTACAAATTCCAAGTCTGCGCAAGCTAGTTCATAGTAAATGCTACGTTTTTGGATGGGAAACATGGTATAAACATTTAAAAAACCATTCCAAGTGTATTTCCAAGACAGTATGCATAGAAAACCAGTAGGGAGTATTACACAGATATCCAAGGAATTATAAAGTGTTGAAAAACCTTCAAGAAAATGCAATTTACAATGATAAATGGAGGTGGAGACCAAGGAAGATAGAAGCCTGTGAAATGTTGTTTGAAGCAAATGCAATTTGCAGCACAGAACTTGCGCAATGCATTTTAAAACAGTTTTTTAAATACCAAATGCAAAATGCAATGGCAGGTGTAAGAAGATACAGGGTTGCACTGGATGTTAAAGAGGAATATGCGCAACACATGGGAGGTGCAATATTTTTCTTGTTGCGAGCAGCACATGCCCCATGTCGTCATGCCATTCCAGGTTGCATTTACATATAGAGCTTTTAGTCCCACATTGGTGGATGATGTAAAGTTTATGGTATTTTTATATGACCGCACTTGTATTGTATGTAAAGAGAAAATCCAAGAGGCTTATGGCGGGCCCCCTTGCTAGAAAAATACTGGAGGACTAAATGCGTCGGTGGGCCCCATAATTTTGGGACAAAACATAGAAAGTCTTTAAAAACACTCAAGGGGTTAATCCCACATTGGTGTTGCAAAGGAAATTTGAAGTGTTTATAAGAAAAAAGACTAATGTATGACTTTGAAGACAAAGAGGAAGCTATCCACATGTGAGTGGTTAGCACCTTGCCTCGAGAAGCATTCCCAATCGGCTGACTGGAAAATTTTTGCAGATGATGTCGCGCGGTCGCGAAGGAGAAAAATAGCTCGTCGCACAGTTGCAGAGGGTTCACGGTCGAGGTCAGACTCTATGCAAGTGAGCAACGAGCTCATCACGCAGTTGCTGGAGGATTGCAGTTGACCAAAAATGAGGTGCGAGTGCACGATCGAGCTCATTTGTGCAGTTTTCCAAGATTTTCCAAGGCCGTGAAAAGGCACACGAGTGGGCGACTCAGCTCATCGCACACTCGTGCAAGGTTTGCAAGGTGATGAAAAAGTGTTAAGAATGAGCGATTCAGCTCAGTTACGCACTCGCGGAGGCAAAATTGGAGCTAGTCGAGGATGCAGAAATGGATTTTCAGAACGAATCAGTGAATTCCACTTGTCCAATTTTGGTGCATTGTGAGTAAAAAAGATTAAAATATACATATTTTAAAAATCTCATTTCAATTCAATAGTTTTACTATTGAAAAGATTTCAAAATATTTCAAAGTTATTCAGGAAATGTGCACGGGAAAGAAAGTTTGTTTGAATGGTTTAGGGGGCAAATTCTTTCAAAAATATCAAGTATCATATAACACCGAAAAGGTCTCAGAATGAGGATTCTAATTTTATGAGCCTTTTTAGTCTAGATCCAATCAGATTTTGGCAGTTACAGAAAGAAGCAGTTGCAGATATTTTCTAGGAGAAGATGGACAGGTGTCGGTGAACTGAATTTGTTTTTCCAATTCCTCTATATCTCATATTCTTCTCAATTGTACAGGGATGGTGAAATTAATGTTGCAAGGCAACTTACTGATTTTGTGTGTCTGGTTTTGAGTTCTTTGTTGTGTAAATGTATTGAATCAAAAGTTTTTAATGAAAATCAAATGGAATCCCTTTCCAGTATTTGTCTGATGTCTTTGTGTTTGATCTTGAATCTTTGTGCATAAATTTGTAAGGAATTTTAGTGCACCAATTATAAGGTAGTTGTGAATTTGTGTTTTAGTTTCTTTCAAGGAAAAAGTAAATCTTATAGACAAGTTCAGAGGTTTCAAGGTTTCACATGAATTTGATGTCCAGGTGTTGGAGTGAAAAGAATGATTTGTAAGGCACTTAATTTGGGTATTGTATGTTTGGATTTAGAGGGTTTTCTGTGAATGTATGTTTATATGACTTTGTTTCCCAATAGACAATGCACTGATCTCTGCTCCTTTATGCAGTTGTCATCATCAATCCATAAAATCAATTCAATTTACTTTTCTATTTAAAGAGCTGTAAATGATTGTCAGATTAAGTGTGATGGGAAGGAATCCACCTCATGATTCACTAAAAGAAGTGAATCCAATAGGTACACCCGCCTGAGCCTTTGAGCTCGAAGTGTAGGAGGATTGTTTGATCCTTGTTAATTAGCCTTTTCTTTGACAAGGTCAGGGAAAAACGCTAACACACCCTTTATGATCTGATTGTATTTCTCCAATTCTAGATACTTGTTCTTGTAATGGTTAGCCTCATTCTTCATTTGTTCCATCAAAACATTTGCATTTTTCAAAGCTTCTTCAATCTTGTTTTTAGCATCTTTTTCATGTTGAATCTCTTTATCCATTGCTTCATTCTCAAGCTTTAAAGTGTCATTATCATGTTCAAGTTTCTTTATCTGATCTGAATTATCATTATTTGAATCTTCTTTTATCTGAACCACAAGGTATTGTCTCTAATTTCTAGAAAGTTCAAGATGGTCTTTTAGTTTCTTAATGAATCCCTCAACTCTTCTTAATTTGAATCTCAAGTCACCATTTTCTGCTTTTTCTTTATCAAGGTCTTCAAGTGCAGCCTCAAATTTCTCTTGCAAATTAGTTGAATCCATTCTAATCTCCCTTAAGCTATTAATATTTCTCTCCAAGGACCAAAAGCTCTGATACCAATTGTTAGGATTAAATAATATTGAGAGGGGGGTGAATCAATATTACAGTACTTAAAATAAACTTTAAACCAATTCCACATAAACCATAAGCATATTGTAATCAAAATAACATAAGAAAATAACACAGAACTCATAACACCATTATTTTTTGTCGAGGAAACCCTGCCCAAGGGAAAACCCTAGTGGGGATGGTACCCACAAGCATGCAATAAAGTATAATGTCCATGTTAGGAGATGAATATTACACAGTACAATTCCTTGTTAGAGGAATACAACCCTGTTAAAGGTATACAACACCCTGTTAGGGGCCACCTGAGCTTACAGCTCTTACAATAATAATTTTGTTACAAAGTGTTCTCAGTAATGAACAAAACAAGCATCTTCAATGCTTAGATAGTTCCAGTCATAGTTTTGCATTGATCTTTGTCATCCTCTTCTCTTCTATTTGTATTACATATCCATCACTCTTACATTTCATCTATATCTTTGTTCTACAAAAATTCTTCATATATATCTTTATCTTTACCAAGTCGGCTCTCTTAACCAAATATTACATAGTTGGCTCTCAATAAAAAATATATTTAATAAAGAAAATATTAAATACATAGTCGACACTCTCACATAATCAAAATATAGATTATCCACAACCATAATCCAACTTATATTTCCAGGTTTCCATGTCATACTCCCCAAATCATCGCTACAGTTCAACTGCTCTGTATCTCTGTTCTACTGTTGTCACTTGTCTTCAAATCTCTCTAACTCTTTGTAATCGTTACCAAAATAAAATCGATCTTAAATGTAGGTCATACATACCCCATAGTATCTTCCTCTAATCTCACTCACCATAACTCATCGATCTCGATCTTTGATACCTAAAATACCTTTAGATTTTTGCTTCTGTACTTAGTCAATTTCAGAACTGAATCATCAAAAATTAACTTCAAATCAATCGATAAATATGCCAAATATGTTGCCATAAATGACAACCAAAAATTGATTCATATCATCAAAAGGATCACTTGCCAACACCTTTTCCATTTTTTTTTCAAAGGGGGAGAGATTCAATGTGAAAATCCCTATTGTTTTAGGGAGAGATGTGAAGAGGATATTGAGAAGATTGTATTAAGGAGTACTTTTGGGTTGATGGATTTTCTCATATGTTGCCATCAATTCCAAAGGGGGAGATTTTTAGAATTGGTTTTTTTGGTATTCATATTTTGTCACTGATGTCAACATATGTTTCTATTGAGATAGAATAGACTAGTTATTACTATTGCTTAGATGACTGACAATAGTGTACGAGTATTGTACAATTGATTCAGAACATGTGAAAATGAGAATGTATACATGGATGTGGTTTGATCTTATGTCTAAGTTTTTGTGGCTTAATATTTCAGATTTAGTAAGTTACAGTTGTTTTAGCAAACACTTGGTACTGGACAGTGACAGTGAACTATGACAGAGTTAGTCTCTATGTTTTGAGGATAACTTGTGTGCGATATCGATTCATGTTATGTGAGCTTGGGGAATGGAAAAAGACATGTTGAATAATTTTTTATAATTCTTGGGTTGCGAGAATCTTGGTGATGTCATATGTGGCATGTGTTCTAAAGGAGACCTATTTAGGGCTGACTTCATAGATGGAGCGTGTATTATGGATTGTGAGCGTGGATTATTGATCTTGGATTATATTTGATGAGTTATAATTGATGTTTACTTGTTATAGGTACTGTGTGTATCTTAGTAAGGGGTTATATAATTATTTGTGCATTGGGGAAGTCTTAATTGGCCGACCTAATTGCTTATTGTAAATCTGTATAAAAGAAAGTTGTTTTCTTTTATGGAAAGAGTGGTAACATCGAAGTGTGGAATTTGCAAGCTTGTTTGTGTGAAGTTTGATGGATGTAGAGTAGAGGTTGTGATTAAGAGACTTCACTAGAACTGATCAAGCAAAGTCAGTTTCTATCAAATAGTTCATTCGATTATTTATTTCATATACACTTGTATTTCGGATAGTAAGTCATGAAGGTGGATTTAACCTTCTTTAGGCAGTGTGCCTACTATTACTCTTGAGTCCTAACAGGGTCTATCCTTTAACAAGGACTATGTACTGTAATGCATTAATAAGCTGCTAACATGGCTATATCTTTTAATTGGGATACTATACTCTCATTACAATATTTGTGGGTGTTGACTCCCACCGTGGTTTTACCTTTAATAGGGTTTCCTTGACAACAAAGGATTGTGTTATGGTGTTACAATACTGTGTTATTATTTGGATTAAATTTTTCGCTTATAATGTTTAATAATCTATTTCACAACTGATTCACTCCCCCCCCTCTTAGTTGTGTTGTTGGACTATTACTCCTAACAGTCCTCTCCTCTAAGAATTCTCTACTGCTTCCAACCTGGCATAAATTTGTCTTAAAAAATTTAAGACTGTTGGATCTACATTCCTAGCTCCACCTCTAGCATTTCTAGTGTCCATCTTCACAATCCTTAGTAGTTGTAGGTCAGATCCCTTGAACCGCCACCCCAAAAGAAAACCCTAATTGCAAACCTTTCTTTGATACCACTTGATGCAATCAAGGATGGAGAAACCTCAAGGAGATTAGTCCAATCCTTACAGCCAATACAAAATAGCAAAAACAATAAGCCAAAATGGATATAAATGAGAGATCAACCTTCTATTACTATCAGAAAATCAATTACAACAGATCTGCAACATGAAGTCTCACATGCCAAGCTTATAGGCATGATTATGATTAGAAAACCCTTACAAAACAATATCCAAATAACACCAAATAATCTTATGAATATCACTTGTCCCTTAGGAACAACTCCATAATCTTATAAAACAATCGCAACATCAGGTCAGCCCAGAAAAGATCATATTTTCCAATAATTGAGAAAACAAGTTACAACAAATAAGTTGGGACCCAAATCATCTAGAACAACCTCCAATGAAAGAAATGAGAGATGTGATAATATAACAAATTTGGTCTTAAACATATCAATGATTTGGCATGATCGCACACAAAGATTCTCATCAGAAGATCGGAAAATGATCAAAAAAATCAACGATTGACTAGAAAAAAGAAGAACGGGATAGTCACACAAAGAATTTGCAAAATCTCACGTGTGATGAATCCAATGATGTGTGATCATAGGATAAGTTCTAGTACAAATCCACAAACACACTGAAGTGACCACCACACAAAAGATCAAACATAAATCGACCACAAACAGAAACACCAGACTGGTCAAATAAAAAAATCAAATGTTTTTGGTTGATGCAAGATTTCTAAGATCCCAAGATGCTCCTGAATCACTTTTCATGATGAATATGAATCATTAAGAATTTCTCCTACGCAAATGCAAAATCTTAATCATGAATTTGAAATTTTGGAACATTTGTTACCTCAAGAGAATCATAATCCTGAAGTTATTTCTATTGTAGAAGGTTTAAAGAAACTCATTCATCATCATGAACATTTTCTTGACCTCTTGCATGGCATTTCACATATTATTAATTCCAATGCTAAAATTCTTATGGAATGTGCTCAAAATTAGGTTATGTTCCTCCCACTACAGGTGTTGAATTTTTTTTTCCTATCTCCACTTCTATTCCTTGGATTTCTATTTATTGTCCACCTCTTATCACAACTTCAATCCAAATTTCTAACCCCACACATGTGAGTCTCCCTAATCATATTATTCTTGTCGTCCTACGAGCGTTCCATGTGTGTAATTTCCTTCCTCTATGCCTTCTTATCATAGTGTTCATTTTTCATATCCCAATCCTATTTCCAACAATCTTCCTACCATGATTCATGCTTCTTCCAACATTCCCTCCATTTCAAACAATATTCCTAACATTTCCAATGTTTCTCTTCCTATTATTTTTTCCACTGACTCTACCATTTATAGCTTAGCTCAAACTATGTCCTCTTTGCAAAAACAACTTTCTTCTTTACCTCTATCCAAATTCAACATTCCTACATGTGATATTTCTAGTCCTTTGTCTATAGATATTATCTAAGTCATTATTCCACAAAGTATTGAGATTCCTCATCTTGAGACTTATAATGGTAAGGGTGATCATGTGACTCATGTTAAAACTTTCTAAACCTGGTGTAGTGATTTTTCTCATTACTATAGTTTCGTGACAAATTCGTTCACTAGAACCTTTCAAGACAAAGATTTGCAATGGTATTTTTCTTTTCATCCTTCTTTGATCGATTCTTTCCATAAGCGTGCTAACGCTTTCATTCAACAATTTAAAAACAACATTGGTCCTCGAATTTGTTTGATTGATTTGATGCATTGTAAACAAGGTATTAAAGAAATATTAGTGACTTTATTGGTAGATTTAAGAATATGCATGCTCATATTTATTATCCTATGCCTGATGTTGATATACAATACATTTTTATTACTAATTTACAAAAGGACATTAGAGATAAGACACTCTTTACTGATTTTTCTTCCTTTTCACAATTGTGTGCAGTGCTTCATCATTATCAACTTCAAGTAAGTCAATTTGAGAGAAACACTCCAATGGCTCCTATTCCTGTTGATAACAGTGATGTCACATCCAATTTCAAAAAAAAATAGAAGACTAACAACTACATCAAAATCAATAAATCTTCCAACACAGTTGATGAACAAGTGGCAACAACATCCAAAGGTGTGGCTCTTTTTTCCTCTATGTTTAGACCTCGCACTTTTAATCCACTTTTAGCAGCATCCAAAGGAGTTCAAATGGACACATGGAGCACAAAGGATTTTCTATTTTTTGAAGCATAAGGTGACCAAACAACCGATATTAGCTATACTTGATTTCAATCAGGTGTTTCAAGTAGACTGTGATGCTAGTGGAAATGCAATTGGAGTTGTTTTGACTCAAGAAGGGAGACTTGTTGCATATTTTAGTGAGAAGTTGAATGATGCTAAAAGAAGGTATTCAGTGTATGATCAAGAATTATATGCTATAATTCAATCTTTGAAGAAGTGGAGGCATTACTTTTTACCTAGGGAGTTTGTATTGTATACTGATCATCAAGCATTGAAGTATTTGGGAAGCCAAGGTAAGTTGGATCAAAGACATATGAGATCGGCTGAGATCATGTAGAATTATACATTTGTGTTGAAACATAAGAGTGGTGTGGAAAATAAAGTTGCTAATGCTTTGAGTAGAAGGACTTTGATGACTGAGATGAAGATTACAATATTGGGCTTTGATGAATTGAAGGTCTTGTATGAGGAAGATCCAGATTTCAGTGAACCTTGGAAGGCTTGTAAGGAACCTACTGTTGCTGATACAAGTGGTTAGACTATTTCATTCATGATGGAATTTTTTTTAGAGGTAATCAATTATGTATACCTAGGAGTTCCGTGAGAGATAATTCGATTAAGGAGAAACATAGTGGAGATTTAGCATGACATTTTGGCATTGATAAGACAGTAGCTTTGGTGAGGGAGAATTACTTTTGGCCACAAGTTCAGAAGAATGTGAGGAATTTTGTACAAATTTGTAAGGTATGTCAAGTTGCAAAAGGAATTAGTTAGAATGTGGGGTTGTATACACCTTTGAAAATTTAGTCAGACCTTGGGAGGAGATTAGTATGGATTTTGTGCTTGGTTTGCTGAGAACACAGAGAGGCTATGACTCAATTTTTGTGGTTGTAGATAGATTTTCTAAGATGACACATTTTGTTCCTTTTAAGAAGACTACATATGCAGTGCATGTAGTTGATTTATTTTTCAAGGAGATTGTGAGATTACATGGATTACCTAAGAGCATTGTATCAGACATGGAAAATAGATTTGTTGGTTATTTTTGGAGGACACTTCGGAAGAAGTTGAAAGCTGATTTGAAGTTTAGTTCTACTTTTCATCCACAAACTGATGGAAAAATAGAAGTTGTGAATATGATTCTAGGAAACTTGTTGAGGTGTTTATTTGGAGATAAGCCTGGAAATTGGGATTTAGTTTTACCTCAAGAAGATTTTGCTTACAATAATTCAGTAAATAGGAGTATAGGGAAGACACCATATGAAGACACAATACAAAAGATATTACAATTATATTTTAACACAATACCACTAAATGTAAATATAGGTCATACATAAGAAATATTCATACCATGTTACCACATGACCTAAAGATAGGTTGCCCTTAAGATATGCATGTTATAATTACCAAAGATAGGCAAAGCTCAATTATCATTGTTTTGCATCATTTATCATTGCTTTCACAAAGAGATCATAGTTGGGCTTCATCATGAAATATTTCAATTGTATTCTCTATAATTTCTTTAAATGATGCAAAGAAATAACAATACAATTGTATTCTCTAACGATGATTTCACAAGTGTGCAAGGGCATAAATTCTCTATAAGCTCACGAAATAGTCTAGGTAACATAGGGTATAAGATCTCCAAAAGTACATCCTTTGAAATGAGAGGAGAAAGTCTTGTTTTATAGAAGTCCTCGTGAGAATCAAGGGCTCAGATTAAGAGGTGGTAAATGAGTGGCCAAGATAAAAGGGTAGATAGGAAATATTGAGAATAAAAGAGATTAAGAGGTTAATTCGAAATGGAGCAATGAGATTAAATGGTAGATAGAAAATAATGTTTAGTAACATGTCCCATTATGCATTGGATTTAGATATGTTGGGAGATGTGAGAGGAAGAAGGTAAATGAATTAATTAATTAATTAAATTATTTATTTAAAAGAGGAAAAGGTCAAATAAAGAGACAAGTGGCATTTGTCATATGTCTACAAGTTTGGAATTGATCCATGTGAGTGAAAGATGATTGGTTAAATTAGTAAACAAGGATTTTGAATTAATTAAATAAACAAAAATATTTATTTGATTAATAGTAGAAGAGAGAAAGTGGGAAATTAAATAAATAAACATTTATTTAATCATGGGATAGAAAAGGCTAATGAATTAAATAAATAAATAATATTTATTTAAATAATAAAGGAAGAGGCTTATGAATTAATAAAATAAATAATAATATTTATTTAATTGATATAAAATATTATGGTAAAATAATTAATTAAGGATATTGTTAGGTGTCTACAGGATCTTCATAATACTTAGGTGCCAACACACTCGGATCTCATGTGTCAAATGGTTAATTTCTTTTTTAAGACATAAAGCGCATGTTGTCCTTCTCATGAACGATTGTCTTTGTGAGAGAGTCACTGCCAAACTCGTCGGCATTGATGTCTTCATAAAAATGCATCTCCAAAGGTTGTGTATGATCATCCAATCTATATTTATTTGGACCATCATCACTAGAAATATCTGAACTCAAACCCAAGGTTGTTGTTTTGTCTTTATTTTCATGCACAAGCTCATCAACATTAATTGTGTATGTGTCTAAAGAGTTATTTTGAAACTTTGTAGCAATCTTCATGTATTAAGGCACTATCTCCATACAAAAGATTTGTTATGGACCTCTTTTCTTTTTCCTATTTCTCAATGTTTCTTGCACTAAAAGAATATGATTCATTTACTTCTTATGTTTTAAAGATGGGTCTTAACCACCCAAGATGCTCATCCAAGTACTTTAAATTTTTCCAAGTTTCTCTATAATTTTGACCACACTCACTTTGTGTGTGATAACTTTGCTTCAATTATGGAAGGATACACTGCTTTAATAAAACTGTAATATGTAACCCTAATTTGCCTTTGTTTTTTATTTGTTTTGTGTTTTGCTATGTTTTTTAGATGATAAACAAAGTGCAAGTAATAAATTTGTTAGAATGAATTTAGAATAACTGAGTGGGGGGGTGAATCAGTTATCCTCGGGTCTAGATGTACCAATTGAAACTTTATAGCACTTTAAACAACTCAGATCTGCTCAGCAGTAACAACATATGTCAACAACATAAATATGCAGTTTATAGTTCAAATGTAATCAGCTTGCAGAAACTTAACAGTAAAACACAACATAAACATTCACACAAGTTGACACCAGTATTTAACGTGGAAACCCAAATTGGGAAAAACTACCGGTAACATGCTACCAAGTTTTCACTCTTCTGAAGTGAGATCTGCTAGGAGCCAACCCTGTTAAAGGTTACAAAACACATTGCTAAATGTGACATGGTTAAAGGATTTAATCACCCTGTCAGGAGTGGCCTTGTTAGAGGTCTTAGAACATTCCACCTTAATGTCACCTTGCTCAAAGGATTTATACAATGACTGTTAGGTCAACCTAGTTAAAGGATTTTGACTGATAAAATGGTTAGAAAGTAATGAGCGGGTGTGATCTGATACATACAACTTACTTTGAAAATCCAGATCCAATTCACCTCTTATGCTAATTCACTGAGTGGCCTCCATTCTCATTTCAATCTTCAGATCTAATTGGAAATCCGTCAAGCAATCACTTTCACAACTCTCTGCTTCTCTGTTCAGCCTTCTTTGCTAGATCATGCCAATCAGTCAATTAACCATGCAATCCTCTTGCATACACTTTTCACATGCATCACTTCTTGAATAGCCCCTTGAGATTATCTTATACCTCTTCATCTAGGTAAAATAAATCTTTGCCGCTTAATCAAGTTCGTAGATCTTAGGTTAGGTCAGATCCAACGGATCTTTCCATCATTTACATTTAATTTACTTCTCCAAAGTAATCACTAATTAAATATTGGATCCATGTGTTAATTACAATTACCCGTGCATTTAAATAGTGTGGACCAATCGTGCTTATCTTTAATTAACTTTACATATCCCAATAAATTCAATTATGTCGACCAGAGATCTCAAATCTAAACAATTACCAAAATACTGCTGCTCGGCCAACATTGTGTTCTTCCACTCGGTCATCACTGTTTTCCTTGGCAATTTACTGGCACTCAGTCGACACTTAGAAATTATGCTTGGCATACACTGGTGCTCGGTCGACACAAACTTCGCTCGGCATATACTATTCCTAGTAAACTGACATCATAACTTAGTGTTATAGATAAACAACACATTACTTTGCCAATGTGCCAACTAATCAAGTACCTTTGTAATTTCTCATAACTCAACCATTTCACTCGGTCTTCTTGTTATCCTTGCCTTCAAATCTTCTTCAACAATCAATAGATATGGTACTCAAACAGATAGCAATATTAGTCTCACCAGTTAAGGTTTGACATCAATGACAAAACGACAATTTTTTACATTGTATCTTTCCAACAAAAGTAACTTGCGACAATTTGACAACTTAGAAATTTTACAAAACTCAAAAATATATGAAGCTAGAAATTCCTATTTCTATTTTTTATCTGAAAAAATATGTTTTCCCAAAAGTAAGACCAATCCATATCATTAAATAGCATTATATAGCTAATTCAAACATACCTAGTAAATGCAGCAATGAAATAGACTAAACTAGTATTGAAATCAACTAGCACTTGTAGTTTAGATGCCAATATCATTAAATTGCATTATATGGCTTAATTCAAACATACCCAGAAAATGCAACAGTGAAATATACTAAACTAGTACTGAAATTAACTATCACTTGTAGTTTGGATGCCAACCTTCAATAACTTCTCCAAAGGTCATGAAATGAATAGAAATGGTAGTGCAGACTCTAAATGCCTCAAAAGAGAAATGGATAACCCTTCAAACTCCAATCACCACCTTCCTCTATGCTCAAACCACTCCCTAGGTTGTAAAGTCAGCAAACAAAGGAAATAAACCTACAAATAATTCTTTCAATCTAGCCATTCAAAATTATAAATACAATTGAAATATTTCATGATGAAGCCCAACTCTAATCTCTTTGTGAAATCATTGAGTAATCCTCCAAATTGGATCTTTCACCAATGTGGAAGATGTTTCTTACAAGATTTTTTGTCGAATCTTTGCAGCAGTCTTTTTCAATTGATCCACCAAGTCGTATTTTGCTCCAGGGATTGTGACCATATTTTTAGTTCCAGTTTTAGGGATGGTGACAATAGGAATCTTGGGTGTAGATGTTTTCTTGGGAGGTCCCTTGATTGTGACCTGTGCTTGACTTCGAGTCACAACATTCATGGAGGACGAGGCTCCTTTAATGGTGATCACGTTCATAGATTCATCTTTAATGGTGATCATGTTTATCACATTGTCCCCTTTAGGGTAGGTGTAGTTCACCTCATTACTTTTCCCTTTGGATGTTTCCCCTTGATTGTAATTTGGAAAGGGTTTGTTAAACGCTGTGTGATCTTCGTTGGTAGTATGTCCATCCACTTTGATTTTACCACTTTCAATGAGGTCCTGGATGACATGCTTTAGTTGAAGAAAATTGTTTGTCTTGTGTCCTTTATTTTTATGGAAGACACAGTAGGAGTTATCATCCCACCAGCGAGGTTTGACCATTGGTTCCCAAGGTTTTGAATTGGGAATAGTGAGGAGTTTGTTATCAACCAA
>MU224344.1:1877080-1887686 GCA_018584345.1 Thuja plicata
ATTCCTTTGCTTGATAAGTAGTAGTTCATCCAATTCCTTCTTCAAAATGTCATTATCCCTAAGGACCTCCTCAATGTCAGAACTAGAAGAATCATATATATTCACTAGATTTTCTGGCTTTTGTTCTGCAACCCTCTCATAGGGAATTTCCTCAAAGCAGGAGGATGCCTCCCCTTTTTCTTGGAACATAATTTTTGGTCTAGGGTTGAATATGTCTTCAAAGTAACCAAGTGTATCAGATTCAGGATTTAGCGGTTTATTAATCTCTTTCTCAAGAATAGTGTCTAATGATTGATTTTGGCCTACTGACCTAGGCTTCCAAGATGCAGTATTAGAGGATTCCCCTTTTCTAGAGTAGTTTCTTTTGGGATTTTTGGAACTACTACTTTCTGATGTTGCCTGAAACTGGTTCTTTGTGTTTGCTTTTGTATTCCTCATTATCTTGAAATGAATGTTCACACACTTAATCTGCTAGTATTCCCCTTAGAAATACTATAACCAATAATCGGAGTCGCCACCCAAATGTTTGGGAAAATTAGGATTCACCTTTTAGAAAATGATATTCGAGGACATATAAAAATAAAATACATAGTATGTGATTTCATAAACTGGACTGAACTTTAACAATGATCTTTTACATAACTATTCCCCAGTAGAGTCACCATTTTCTGTTGGTGTACTCGGATGGGCCAAAGTATTTATCTGGTACTTATGAATACTTGTCTGAATATTAAACTATCCCCAGTAGAGTTGCCATTTTCTGTTGTTCCTTTTTCTTGCTGTCATAAAAATACTTCCTCAGAAGGTTCACTCTATTTATCCCTGACACTAATCAAGCATAGAATAGGACAACAGTAACAAGGTCTTGAGACCTCCTTCACTTTGAGCTCCACAAAATCGTGCGGGATTACCCTTGAAAAATTAGAATAATGAAATCACTCAATTATTCTAGTCTGTTAATGGTGGAATTACAGGAAATGATCACTGTAACTTTTACTAAAACAGACCAAACTGAAAGTAAAGATTGATTTTTAATGGTGATAATCATTAAACTGAACAAAAATAGACCAATGCTCAATCTAAGGGCATGGAGTCATCTGTGAATAATTTTAACCAGCATGATTGAAGACTAAACTTAAGGCAATTACAGGATCTGATACAAAAATAGATATACCTTATATATCTACCTCAGTACATTTAACCAGACTAATCGATCAGATTCATTTGCTACCCTGAACTTTGTTGAAATATCTCTAAAGTATATTCTCTCCTTGAAAGAATCATAGAAGTACTTCATATATCTACCTTACAAATATATAAATTGAAAACGCTCCTTGAACATTCAATTTAAACAAAATTCAAAATGCTAAAATGAAGACAGAAAATCCACTAAATGCTTCAGAAGCTGTAAACTGGATTTCATTCAGAAGTCATCATCAATTACTACATTCAACAGAGATTTCTCCAGAAAAGACCAGATATATTGCAATTGATTTAGTATTTTCAGACAGAAAAATGACCATCCTTGTACCAGTAGTCTTGGGATCCTTTTATAGCACAAGGATACAACAAGCTACAGACATCTGGGAAGGATAGCTCAACAGTTTACAACAATTGTACAACAAAATTCTACAACCGGACATAGGTGGCAGCTGATTAACACAGTTTGTTTTTTGTGGCTTAACCATATCTGATTCATCCTTTTTGCTTCCCATCTGTTCTTCTTTGACGGTAGGCCAATCAAAAGGCAACAACTTCCACCTCACCTGGCATCCATGGTAGCTCTGGCCTCAGACACGTATTTATCCCTATCTCTTTTCTGTTTTGCACCATGTTGTGCTCTGTTTGTTGTTTCTTCATTTCTAGAAAGATTCTTGCGAGTGAGCGACGCACTCCTGCTATTCACTTGGTCACATACTCACCATCCATCCTTGCTCCACTTTTCATCTTCTGCGAGTGAGCGATGACCCAAGTCTTTAGCATCATTTCATGTATGTCGCGCACTCGCAAGCTTTTATGCTTTGGCTCTTGGGTTCATGCGAGTGAGCGATGCTGTCTTTTGTTACTCGTCGCACTCTCGCGAATTCACTTATTATGTCATCTGAATCTGGGCGACTGAGCGACAATGCATCTTTTATTTCATCTATTCCTTAATCGCACACTCGCTGACTTTTTAAACTGCACTTTTTGATTTTCGGCGACTAAGCGATATTGATTTCTTTACTGCGTACTCTAACTCGTCGCACACTCGCTATCCTTAATATTCTAGTTTCATCTCATGCACGAGTGAGTGATAATAGCTGTTCTTTGCTCAGTCGTAAACTCGCGAGCACAAAAACTTTACTTCATTATAGACTGCAAGTGCGTGACGAGCTTCATTTTTCCCTTAGTCGCTCGGTCACGAGCTCTTTTCGTGTCACTTCTGTTGATCAGCGATTGAGCGATGCTTTTCTCCTTTGACTCGTCGCCTACTCACGAGCTATTTTTCTTTTACCTTCATGGATCGGCGAGTGCGCGACATCCTTCATTTTTCAACTCGTCACACACCCGCAAGCTAGCATTTCATATTCTGTCATTATCGGCGAGTGTGCGACTATCTCTTTTCTTTCCTTGTCGCACCCTCGCGAGCTATGTTCCTTTCATCTTTTTTGATCAACGACTGAGCGATGCTTTTCATTTTCACCTTGTTGCCCACTCGCGAGCTATTTTTCTTTCTTCTCTGTTGACTGACGAGTGAGTGACATCTTTTCTCTTTTGGCTCGTCGCACACTTGCGAGCTCAAACATTTCATTTTGAGTTGACCGGTGACTGAGCGATGACCTTCTTCTCTTTTGGCTCATCGCATACTCGTGAGCTAACCTTTGATTACCTCAAAACATTCTGAGTCTTTTTGGTCGCTCGGTCGCGAACTGTTATGAATGTTGAAAATGACCTGTGTGACTGAGCGATGGCATCTTCACATTAACACTCCACCTCTTCACTGCGCACTCGCACTACAAAAGACAAGAAAATTAAAACATGAGCGAGTGAGCGACCTTCATGACATGAGCTCATCGCACACTCGCCGACCTTGGATACTGACATAAAATTTTGATGCGGGTATGCGACTGCTTCAGTTTTAGACATGACTCACTCAGTCGCGGAGCATGAGATAAATAGAATGATTTCACAGCGAATGCACGACATACATACTTTTAACGCATCGCTGACTTGCTGACCTGTGACTTAACTTCAATAAGGCATTGCGACTGCGCGATTAAGGACTTAAAAACATAGAACTCGCTCACTCGCACACAAAATACAGCTACTCATAAGCAGATCGCGACTGCGCGATTCTCTTCATTGACAGCTCGTTGCGCAGTCGCACAACTTAAAGACTTAAGGAAAAGAGTGACGCGACAAAGCGATAAACATAAAACATGACTTCAAAAAGGAATTTAACCATTTTTTGCGCGGTAAAGCATGAAATTTGAAACCAGAAAGCGCGGGAAAAGTAAAAGACCAAGAAATTTAAATTTTTTACAAGGTAGTGCTAACACAACATATGAAGAGTTTGAAATATGTTAGATTATATAGATATAAAGAACACTAATTAGTGCATAATTACATTCTACTAGTAGTTAATAGTATCGCATACCTTCTTTTCTCATTTGGTGGTGCAATTCCTCTTTGAGTATCCCCTTTCTCCTTTGCATCCAAAATGAATTCATTCCAATGCCTCACTAAAATAAAGGGAGGACGCTCGTACTTTGGGTTGTGGATGAGACTCCTTCTATATGTGTCCTTCACAGTCTTAAGATGTTTGGAAGCTTTTTCTAAAAAAAAATCTCCTCAAAAATGTTAATACCAAACTCATGCTGTAAATATTTTATGACCTGTTCTTTTAATTTTTTTTCTTGTAAGTTCAACCTTTTAAGAAAAAACACAAAATTGTTAGATAGAAAAATGAACTAAAGTTGTGTACCATGAATATAGTAAAAGAAATGGAATGAAAGGAAAAATATTGTACCAATTAATGATATGAAATAAAAATAGTGGGATAGGGTTGTAAGGAAACTCAGGTGCGGAAACAGCTTCCTACGCTAATCTCTATAGGAAAGTATTGTGCAAATTCTTTTAAATCCTTTGTAATTACAGATTCGTTAACTACTTTAAAAAAGATATTGCAACCACATACCATGCATATAGAAAATAGAGAATGACACAATGATATACCCTAGGGAAAACCTTTCGGTAAAAAACCCCAGCACTCCAAAACTTGCGCAATGTATTGATCAAAAAATATTACAGTTACAATACACTTGCAATGCAAGTTCTTTCAGAATATTTCAAAACCCTTGAAGACAAATCACGGTGGCATAAACCATTCCAACAATACACTCACATCGCTGATCTTCACAACCCTAAAAAATGCTTATATCATGCGCTTCACTTTTTAGGGCTACTCCTAACAATAACCGTATTAGGGTTTTTACCATTCTCCGAGAAAATAGGAAGAGTGTATTGGGGAAGAGTGTACAGTACTCAAATTTATCAGTTGCCACATGTCTTCACCTATCATTGAATCTTCCTAACATAGCTCTTACGTGTCATAGGAATTTGTCATAACCGTTTTAGCCATGATCTCCTTACACACAATTCAAGATGCCGACACATCAACATTATTTGCAAGAAATACATTTTACAAAACAAATAATAAGAATAGGAATTATCCAAGGTTGAGACACCTTATTCCTAACAAGGGTTAGTTCACTTATGATGTTCCACCTTGTACATATGTTGGGCCTGGATATCTTTAATGTCAAGTCACGAGGCACTTTATAAAAAGAATCATTACCTACTAAAATATCATGTGATCATCAATCCAAAACTTGTTATGAATAAGTAAATTACAATTACAATATAAATAATAATAATTTTAAAGTACCTAGAAGCTTAGGACATTTTAAAGGCATCAATTCTTTATCGTTTATCAACAATGACATCTGCATAACTCCCATGATAGAAACACGGGTAGATCTAGGAAATGATGGTGAATTATCACCAATACAGGTACTCTAATCTATATCTGGCATAGTAGTTGTCGGTGCATCTCCTACTATAGAAAATTAATCCACTATGAGATTCACCCAAGATTAAAGTACAAAGTATCAAATCATAGTTAACAAAAAACCAAATATAGAAAAAAAAGGATTTACCAGGCATAGACTGTGAAGGTGTCGATGTTTGCATGCTCCTTGTTGCTGACATTGCACTCGGCAATCTCAGATCGTTCCTTCCAGGAGGAGTCACCTAGCTCACTTGATGACCTGAACAATACATTGTTAGCAAATACATTCTAAAATAATAAGAGTAAGAGTAACTTTCAATATTGATTGAGTGAAGATTTTCTTAGAAATTTTGAATTAGTTGTAACTGTACCTTTTCCTATAGCTGTATCTATGGTATCAATAAGTCCAATAAAAAATGCAGACTTCTAATCAGTGAGTCCAATGAAGTGTTTGAATGTTCCAAAGAAAAAATTCCTTGTGACTTGTTAACTTAAGGATTATTTTACCCAAGGTGGGAGTTCTTTTAGTATTGGCCTCACCGTGATGTCCATGACCAGGTTCTTGAGCAATCAAAAAATCTTGTAACAAGAACACATACATATTTTAGCTCATGACATAAAAGAGTATAAAATATAAACCTTAATTGAACTTTTGTTATAACTAAAGATTCATTACTACTTACCTGATAACGATGTACTTGTGACATCAATTCCTTTGTCCTTTCCTGCATATCCATGGTTAGATTTGGATCCTCCAACATTTTAATAACTTCTGCAGTGACTTTTTTTTATTTTTTTCCTCACTACATTTACAGGGTTAAGGATATTTGGGAGCTCATCCGTATCTATAGTATCTACAGCTATTTTGTCTATTGTTGCATGTGCTTTTCCCCTATCTTGAACATAAATTTGTGATAGGAATATCAATAAAACTATCAGAATAACTCCAAAACCCTAAATAACAGAACATAATAATATACAAATTTTCAACTATCTAATTTTTACAATTATAATAAGGTTTACCTTTGCTAAATAATGGGTGAGAGGAGCATCCCCGTTGCCTCTATCATGTTGGGGATCCATGTCATCCTGTGACAAAGATTAAATATAAAAACTTCAGCGAACTTAAAGTAATATACTTAGAATTTTTATTATTAATAAAATGGTATATTGGAGTCATAAACTTGAGGTTAGTTTAAATGGTATAGAGTACTTACCACCCCCATGATAGTAACTTTTTTTTTATCCATGTGATTCAAATGTTTATTTATTAGCAGTTCTTCCCCTGCACTTATTGATTTTATCGCACATACAAAACATGATTCCCCTCATGCGCCTCAAATATGCAATTGGATTGCTTATTAGTTGTCGTAGGTCATGTACTATTTATAAAACCTTCAATATTCACTATTTTTTTCGTCTCCCATCAATGTACATAGAAAATATTTTACTTTGACCATTTTCTTTCCATTGTATATAATTTGCTGACAGTGCATACCTATGCATACTTCTTTTATTTTGAGAAATCTGCATCCAATCGTCGCAATTGTAACAAGGTCCAAAAAAATCCATCAATTCAACAAGTTTTTTGTAACATAACTTTATCCCATCCCTAGAAAATATGCCCAAACCATGTAATGAAGATGGAGATATGCGATATATCCTCTCGTTAACACAAAAATTAGTGTTAATTGGAGGTAGCTCCTTGGTGCAGGAGCACCCATAGGTTGTTTTGGAAATCTAGTTAGTTTATTTGTGTGTGTGCCTTATGGAATTTTTGTTTGTAATAATCTTGAGTCAGGCTTAAGGTCATGCTGACCATAGCATAGGTGTGTTAAGATGTGTTCAGTTTGAGACTTAGGACCTTGTTAGAAAGTGCAATTAGGGATAATAATTTGTCAAGCCCTCCAATTGGCACATGTGTGATGATGATGTAATCATGAGGTCAGTAGGGTCTAAGGTAGGTTAGAATCATGTTTCAACCCTTATTTGGGTCTTTGGTGAAGTTTAGTAAAGATTTGAAGCATATTGACGTAGTTTACAAGAAATGGGGAAAAGTTGTCAAAGTTGCATTTTGCAACTTTGCAACTTTACAATGTTGCTCCAAATTTTTTTTCAAGAATTGGAAAACTCATTCAAAATATTCCCTAAGGGGTTGATAACTACTTCAACACCCTATTTAAGAGAAACCTTGACCTGGTATCAAGGTTGGACATTCAGTGTAGCAATAATAGTTATGTGTTTTTGTGTGCACTTTTGAAGTTCTTGATCACAATAGGGTTTTATTGGATTAATTTTGGAACTGTAACCCATGCATATTCTAGAATAGTTATTCTTTGAATTTTGTGTGGCATTAGTTAGTCATTTTGTTTGGTTTTAAGAATCCTTTGTAAATATTTTGTAATCTACACTGTCATTGGTATGAACCAGACAGTTTGTAAAGAATGGAGTGCTATCTCATTCTCCCATCGTACAAATTGTATGAAACTTTGGGATCAGTGACTAGAATCCATGTATGTACATATGGTAGGATTCTAGACCCTGGAAAGAAAGTTGGCTATATTTGTAGTGATTCCCTAGGTGAGCCAAAAGAGCATGGTTAGGGATCACAGTGGATTGTAGAAGAAATTAGAGGGATTGAATGCATTGGTTTCTTCAATCTGAGCATGTGGAGAGGAGGATATGTGTGTGTGGAAGCCCCATTGTCAAGGAGAAGACTTGGTGATGATTTATATGAGGAGAAAGAACAAAACCTTGTGAGTATAGACTGAACATTTGGTAACCCTTGATTTTAGGATTTATTATAGAAACCCACTGTAAGGATAGTTTGGGGAAGTAAAACCTAATAAATCTTAAAGGTATTCCAAAAGGGTGTCAGGATCTGGACCTTGTTTTCCACCTTGTTGTGAATAATTTGGATTTATGTGACAAAAGGTGTGTAATTAGGCCTAATTCCTTGTAGCCCTATTTTGTGCAAATTCAAGAAAGTTCTTGAAATAGATAAGGATTTCATTGTAACTTTGTGTTCTTAGGCATTTCCATGGATCCAATGCCCTAGGAATGAACCTTCCTCTCCATTGTTTATTAGTTTTGGTCATGTGGGAACATTCGGTGTGAATGATGCAAGAAGACATCCATGGGGTATGTTGGTGTTTGAGCTGATCTCCTTAATGGTGTAGAAATGAACCTCATGATGTGCTAGGGGAATTTGAAAGTCCATATGGCATAAATCACCACTCATAAAACTCTTCAATAGTTCTAAAACATAGCTTCGATTCATCCCCATATTTTATTCTAATTTGGTGGTACCAAATTTTAAGATCCAACTTAGTAAAATACTTGGCCCCTCCAAGGATGTCCATCAAATATTCAATTCTAGGTATAGGGAATCTGTAGGGTATGTGCAGGATCATGGTATACCAAGCTATGGCCTTAAGTGGCAATGAAAATTCAGAAAATCAGGGTTAGTCAACTTGATGTAAAAATTTGAACATCTTATCAACCTTACGTGAAAAAGTTGTAAGAATAGAATTTGTAGGAAATTGAATATAGTTTCTAAACTAATAGCCCTTTTCTAAATTTTTTTTATCTAATTGTTCAATATTTTAGATTTCAATGCAGTATATGAAAATTTTAGGAAAAACATAAAAAGTATGTGTATGTCTGACCACCTTAATCACAATCAAATGATGATATATTTTCACAAGATTCTAAATATAAGTAGTAGACTCATGCCCGGATGTGACACATATTTTTGTGTAATATTTTACCAAATAAATAATTGATTATAAATTTTTTGCTACAACTTATTCAAAATAAAAAAACTCTCGTGTCTGACCACCTTTAATTCTAAATTTTACAAAATTGAAAACTTTTTTTTTCTTATAGTAAGCGAAGCATAGAATGTGATGCATGTTTCCGATTTCAAAAAGGTTAAACCATTTGAAAGTTATGGTTGTTTTTCAATCAGTATGTCAATCAGGACTTTAGAGATATCTCAACTAGAAAATAAGTAATAATTACTTACTGAACATGAATTCTGACAGCAATTATATTGATGGAAAGCTGATAACATCTTTAAGAAACCCGTTTTGTTTCATCAATTTTGGGTGAAAAAAAGGTCATCAGCTACATTGTCTAAGTCTGTAGATCAGAGGAAATATGGTGAATACGTCATTTGGGTTGACCAACCACGTTTGGCATTGAAAATCCAAAACCCAAAGTCACTACCAAGCCTAATCGTATATCCGATATCTCCCTCCCAAATACAAAATTTTGATTTCAAAATTTTATGATTCAAGTTTTTTCAATTTTTCAATTTATAAGTTTTAGTTTATATATTATAAATTTCATTTGTTTTAATATTAATATTAGATGGTAATAGGATTAGTATTATATAATTATTTAAATATTACTATTATATAATTTTTTAAATATTAATATTTTAAATATTAGTATTATATAATTATTTAAATATTAGTATTATATTATTATTTAAATTTCTCTATTTTATAATAGTATAATATTAGCATTAATTATTTATTAATATTTATAGTATAACAATAATACCTAGAAGAGAGTAGGAACTATAGAGAGAGAGAGGGAGTAGGAACTCTCTCTCTCTCTCTCTCTCAACCCATATATTACCTCCTGCCATGGAACTCTTGCAAAATGATGGCGCAGATGGAGAGTCTTGTATTCCTATAAATTGATAACTGCAGAGCCATATGAGAATGTATATATAATTATTTACACACCCAATTCAGGGTTATAAGAGAAGATTTACTTGAAGCTTAAATAGGGAGTGTGTGAACAAAATTAGAGGGCGTTACAAGAAAAAATGGGAGTTTGTTGAGCAGAAAGGGTCCTCTCATTTCTAGGTTTATAACTCTGTTCAATATGTGGGGATGACAGGAGGTAAAGATGGTTTAGAATTTGGTCTTTCATTCAATATTTTCTTTATAGATTAGTTAGTTTATCTGGAAGCCAAAAGAGCTTTGCTTCAATGTAATTTTGATTGGAAACAAGTCTGCAAATGTGATTATGTTGATGATAGTTAGGAGGCGGCCATTAATCATGAGCTCATCAAAAAATTGGTCATTATTCAGGGCCCTCTTGGCACTGGAAAAAAATTTACCGGGTTGCAAATTATAAAGGCTTTGCTTCATAAGATTGCAAATTCCCTTGGTCCCATTCTTATAGTGTGCTTTACTAACAGAGCTCTAGATCAATTTTTGGACGGAATATATGAATACGAGAAAGTTCTAGCAAGGTATAAGAAACATTGAATTCCTAATTTAAATGTAAAAACATCAGAAAATATAGGATTTCTTAACATTCCAAATAGAACAAGTGTGTTTCCCTTTTCGGGGCTAGAATTGGTTTGTATGTCTTTGGAAATGCCAAGCTAGTCTCAGACAATTCTCCAATGTGGAGTGATATCATAAATAATTTTACATATAATGGGTATGTTGGTAATGGAATACCACTATATTGTCCTAAACATCCAGATGATGCTAGATGTATGTTGTTACCAAATCTCATGTTTTAAGGAGG
>MU224345.1:11665-27130 GCA_018584345.1 Thuja plicata
AGACTTCATTCCTATCTTATAAGTATTGGATTTGTAAGGACTAGTGAAAACAGTAATCTTTATTTGAAGGAAGATACTGATGCTAACATTTTGATTGCTGAGATATTTGTTGATGACATCATATTTGAAGGCAATGATATGCTATGCAAATCATTTGCAAATGAAATGAGCAAAGAGTTTGAGATGTCTATGTTTGGAGAGATCAAGTTTTTTCTTGGTCTACAGATCATGGAACAAGATGAAGGTATTTTCATTACACAATCCAAGTACATCAAAGAAGTACTGAAAATATTCAAAATGGAAGAGTCCAAACCAGTTGGAACACTGATGGCAACTAGATGTAAGCTGACAAAGGAGGACAAGTCATCAGAGGTAAATCAGACTTTGTACAGATCTATGATTGGAAAACTCATGTATGTTGTACATACTAGACCAGATATTGCACATGCAGTAGGAATAGATGCTAAATTTTTTGCTAATCCTAGGGAATCACATATGACTGCTGTGAAAAGAATCCTAAGATATCTGAAGAACACCAAGGAATATGGCTTATGGTATAGAAAAGAAGGTGAATTTGAACTTAAGGTATTTACCGATACTGATTGGGCTGGAAATCTTGATGACTGGAAGAGCACAACTAGAGGAGCATTCTTTATGGCTGACAGACTTGTCACATGGATCAGCAAGAAGCAAGGATGCATCTCTCAGTTTACTGCAGAGGCAGAGTATGTTGCTACTGCTGCAAACTACTCAACTATTGCATGGATCAAACAGTTACTAGAAGGTATGCATATGAAAAATTTAGAACTAGTAATTATATATTGTGATAATACAAGTGCAATAAACATTTCCAAGAATCCAGTCATGCATGCTAAAACAAAGCATATTGCCATCAAGTATCATTATTTAAGAGAACAAGTTCAGGCAAAGAAGGTGATACTTGGGTATGTGTAATCAAAGGAATAATTGGTCGATATCTTCACCAAGCCACTGCCCAAGGATGCATTTGAATACTTGAGAAAGATACTAGGGATCAGACCCTTGTCTACTGGTCAGTAAGCTGACTAGAATGCTGCATCAACCTACATATTATCATAATATCATTCATGTTGATGCAAGCGGAGAGATGGACTTCAAAGATAAATCTATACATAGAAAGGTATATATCTACACCAAGGACCAGAGTTGTTACCGATGGAATGGGAAATCCAATGAATATATTATGGATTGAAAGGATCCATTTGGCATCACTGTCAAATATTTTTTTGAAAAATATATTTGGCATTGTTGTCAAAGGGAGAGAGATATCTCATTATCATACAAAGATTATATCCATTATCAACTCAGGGAGAGATCATATTCATCACAGTATCCATAAGGAGAGAAGAAGTCACAAAGGGAGAGTACACATAAAAGAGAGAAGAACAGTCAAAGGGAGAGAGTTTGACACAGAAGGAGAACACATCACATCAGAGAAAGAAAGGTTCTACATCTATCTAGTGAAGGGATTGAAGATAGAAAGAAAGCTGCAAGAATTAAATCAAAGCTATTTGAGCTTACTGAAAGCCAGACATTTGTATTAGTTATATTAGAAAAGCTTGATGAAACTATATATTTTGTATTGTATTAGCAATAGTATAGTATGATAATGTAGTATGTTACCATCAATGCCAAAGGGAGAGATTGATGACATGTAACTAATTGAATGTTTGAGTATATTAAGTTGATGATCATGCAAGGCTTTAAATCAATTAATGTATTGTATTTTCATTGATGTCAACTTTATATAATCTGTATGGTCATGGAAACACTGCCAAAGACTTCAAAGAACCAATGAATCAAGGCTATGCTATCAGTAATGCATACAAGTCAAGTATTCACTAAGTGACTGTATACACCGATGGAGTGCACAAAAATAGTTAGAGTAAAAGAGCAGAGTCACAGTGTTACCCGATGAGCTAATGCACAACATTACCGACAAGTAGAGTTATAGTGTTGCCTGACAAGCAAAACACAATGTAACCCAACAGACAGAATTTCAGTGTTGCCTGACGGAGAAAACAAAGGATGGAGATCCCGATGACAACTGAAGTCACACGGACAAAATAGTCAGTTATCACCAATGACTAACTGAAGTGTTGACCGACAGAACAGAGAGTTCAGAAAATGACAAAATGCTTAGCTGTCAAGAAGCTAAAGATAGAGTTAATAGATACTTATCATTATTTTAATCATCCAGATAAAGTCGGAGATAAGTAATTGATTTAAAGTTGATTTGTCCAGTTGGCAAGAAGATCTCTTTGAGATAAAACTGGAGTTTTCTTTAAATCTATTGGCAAGAAATGTGGAACACGCCAAGAATCAAGAAAGCAAAGAAAAGAGGAAATCATGTCTATATAGAGACAAACCCAATTCATTATGAATGGGGGAATTAGGTGAGGATAAAAAGAGAAGAGGAAATATGCTAAAGAAAATTTGAAGGAGAAGAAAGTCTGCATTCAGTCCTGATCAACAAGCTGAGGAAAGAGCTAGATTCTACAGACAACGATGAACAGTGAGACAAGCATCACAGAGCAGAATAGTGTGGAGCAAAGGTATAAGTGATTACATTGATCAGAGAGGTAATGGACTTACAATAGATCTTAAAATCTGCAATTGAGTTGTATGTATGAATAGATCATTAGTGTTTCGGTTTAACCATTGAAGCATATATGCCTCTTCACCGAGTAGGACTTAAAATTCTTTTACAATTGAGATACATCCCAAGGAGTATCAAAAAGTTTGATCACAAAAGTAGCATTGGATATGCCCGATACCTATTGACAGGCCAAGTGAGTGTTTGATCAAGGATGGTAGCATTAGATGCCAGATACTAGTTGACAAACGATTTCTATATCCTCTAACAAGGTCACACCTAACAGTGTGTTTGTAACCTTTAACAAGGTTGGCTCCTAACAAGGCTCACTTCAGAAGAGTGAAAATTTGGGGTACCGGTCCCAGTGGTTTTTCCCTTAATAGGGTTTCCATGTTAAAAATACATGTGTTATGTGTGTATGATCCATTTCTTTATTGTTTTGTATCTTACATAGTCAATTTTGGATTGATCGGTATACTCTACATATTCACTGTATTTCGGTAAATAGATGATTGCTTATCAGTAAACATACAGAAGAAAGATTGACAAAGCAATCCGACAAGTAGTAAATTGATATAAGTATTTCAAGGCATACATCTTGTAGGATAGAAGATAACTTGAGACATAATTTGTGGTTATAAGTTTAAAGGGTTTATTTAAGGATTAACTTTTGAGGCCACTAATTCACCCTTCGCCCCCCCCTCTCAATTATTACTAACACTCTACTCAGAACAATGCGGATCCACTCGGTCTTGAATACATTTAGGAAATTTAGGGCATTGGTTAACCCTTTAACCTCCAGATGTTTATGATCTTCTTTTAACTTCTCATCTGTGCATAGTGATTGATAAGTGGAAATAAGTTCAAAGTCTCTGACTTCACCTATTTTGCAGTGAATGTAGGCACCCACGTCTTGGACTAAAAAACCCTAGGCGGGATCAATGAAAATGTACCTTTGTCATCCAGTTGAGCTACAACCTATGGATGGATCTTATACTGCGGCTCTATGTAAGTGGATTTCTTTACCAAAATAATTTTAGTATCCTTCTCCATCTTGGATTTCATGGTTTGAGATGTTGATGCCATGATTTTTGGTTTAGAGCTTGCATGAAAGTGTTCGAATGACTTGGGTAAAGAAGAATGCTCAATGAATAACCTTGGTATGCCTGGAATGTACTTGAATCTCTGTAGAATGCTCAAAATTTATCTGCTGCAACTTTGCTCTATTTTCTTTGTTCTTCTCTGTGATCGCGGTGTGAACAAATAAGTTCACATCAATCAATTTTATAGCAAATGACTTAGGGCAGTGCAATAAATTATTTTCACCAACCACTCGATGAACAAATATTATTCTCGGTTAACACTAACAATGTTTTAGCTCAGTGAGTATACCACATACTCAATTACCATAGCAACTCGGTTGTCTCTTCACATTTTCACCGACTGATAGTTCTAACTTGGTACATATTAACCGACTCAACAAGATCAAAGTAATAAAAAGTATAATACCATAGTGCATCTCAATTCATGCTAATTTGGCATATGTGTAATGAATATATGAATGGATGTAAGATATAGCTTTGCAAAACATAGTTCCTTACCTGCTTATATTGCTCAATTGGAGACGGTGGAGCCACCTAATTCATTAGATGAGGTGTCACCGATTGTTGTGCTTGGTCCTTCATTATCATTTGATGCTCTTCTCCACATTTGATTTTTTATCCTCACATTTTATCAATTGTATTTTCATTACCATAAGTATTTATTTGGTCTGCACAACCTCTACTTAAGTGACTGACTTTGTAACAATGAGAACATGTCATACTAGAGTTTGACCAATTCCTAGACTTGGTTCGCCATTGTCTCATACAATTTTATACTATATGCCCATATTTTCCACATGTTGTACAAATACTCAAAGTGTTATAATCCCATGCATAAGCGTTACCTTGTCTTCTCGGTTGATTTACCTTTTCTTGTCCTTTAGGCTTCCATATTTCCTTTGTGTTCTTTTTGCATGCTTGTGATGTATGACCATGCATGTTGCAATTTTGGCAGTATTTATCCATGTATGATTTCTTCTATGGTTTTTCAACTTGGATCTACACTCATGTGCTTGATTTCCATGATTATTACAGTTATAGCAAATACCATTAAATTTAGGAGGGTTTCTAGGAATACCTTTTGTTTTGCTTCTGCAAACATTTGATGTGTGGCCTAGTTTTCCGCAGTGATGGCAAGAGGGATTCTTGGGCTTTGGGCTTGAGTATACATTCCTTTTTTCATCTTGTTTTGACAATTCTCCTTGCTCGGTATACCCTAATCCGGTATTGTTGTTCAGTCTTCTTTGATAGTTCAAAAATTAATCCAATTTCTTAGTGGTTTCTTTAGATCTCTTAATCACTTCATTATATTGTTGTAAACTCTTCAATTCATTTCTCAGTTTTTCATTTTCTTCTTTCAATACACCATTATCTTCTATTCTTATTGCAAGTTCAATATTCACTCGGTTTGATTCATGATTCATAGCAACCACTTGATTGGTGATCTCAAAGTAATGTTCAGTGTCTCAATATCTCAATTTCTTTCTCTTGTAAATTTTCAGTCATCTATCTCCTGTCATCAACGCCCATGTTTCTATCTTGTTCATCTTTCTTTTGATCATCATTCAATACTTCAACCATTCTAACTATTTGTGTATCTTGTCCGATCTGCAGTGCTTTCACTTGTTCAGTAAGTTGTTGATTTCTCTCAGATAGCTTTAATATGATTCCTTTAGATGCATCAGATATGCTACCAAATTCAAATCCAGATGTATCAAATGGGTCATGAATCTCTTCTTCATGATAATCAATCTCATGACAGTGAAGTGCCATGTCCTTTCTCTTAATCAACATCTCCATGAGTTTCTCTTTGGCTTCCTTGTACTTTTTGACATAGATCTATAGTTGTAACTTCTGATTCTCAATAGTTTTATCAAGTGTATACCTTTCCATTGTAAGATATTTTCTCTTCAGTGATTAAACCTTCAAAATGAGAGAACTAGGTCTGATACCAATTTTTGGGATAATGGAAAGGGTGTGTACTGAGAGGGGAGGGGTGAATCAGTACCCTTAAAAACTTTTAAATCAATTCTTTGTAACCATTATTTTGTATTAACCAACTGAGTAGATTGCATACACCAAACATATAGTATCACTGCTGAAATGTAAATGCATGTAAAATAAACAATACACATACATGAAATTAAGTATTCATGACAAGTTAGTATTTTGGTATCAGAGAAAACCCTTATTAGAAGGTAAAAATTGCGGTGGGGATGAGACCCACAAAACTTCACTACTGCAGAAAATAAAGTAGCTTGTTAAAGCTTACAAAGAATGATCACTTATGATCATCTTACCCTGTTATGGGTAACAATGAGATCAATTAGTTCTACCTCATGTGAGGATTTTTCAATACAAGTTATGTGTGCACTCGGTTAAGAGATTTACAATCAGACGATTAAGTCTACCATGTTAAGAGATTTTGGAGGTCTATTACAATTGTTAGAAAGTAACAAAAATTTGATCTGAAACATATACATTCTCAATATTGCTGATACAGATCCATTAAGTGCATATAAAACATATCACCTTAATATGAATGATAATACATTTTGCTATGTTCTGCTCGGTAGCCTTGCCTTAGCTCTGAAAACTGATTTTCACAATGTAGTCTCTGTCCTTAAAACCCTTGTCTGATCTTTGATGTCTGTAGTATGGCGGCTATTTGATCATTTCTTGATCAACATACATTACAAAATTTGACATCTATACATGTATATATCAAACTCTATGACCTAATTAGGGCTTTACAATTACATCCCTACCCTAAGATCAACGATGTACAAAATTTACCTTGATCATCTAACATAGGAGACATAAACAATACATGTTGTATATCTGTAATTAATGTTCTCCTCAATCGTGTAAACTAATATCTAGGTCGGCAAAAAAGTTGTTACATAGAATGATGTGCCATAACAAACTTTTATGTGGCCTTTGTTCCACTTGGTTATTGATGTCTCTCGATTCTCGGTGTAGTCTATGTATCTCGGTTATATTGCTTGTTCATTTTATACTATGTATCTCGGTGTTGTCTATTGCTCGGTAAATTCTGTCAGCTCAGGTATCACTATACTCGCTTAACTCTGGGTGTGATCAGTTCTCTCGATTAACTCTGCACTTCGGTGAATATACCAATTGTCCTGTTGTGACTATGTTACCATCTGTCCATTATGTCTTCTTGATAACTAATGACAACTTTAATGTGCAATTGGTGTAACATAACCATCCACAAGATATGTTACCATATAATATTTCATAGAATGGACCAATTTATACATTACATGGAACACAATCATTCGGTACATAGGTTTTAACATCAATGACAATAATGCCAACAACAATATCTCAATAGATCTACATGTTTCAACCCCAATGCAAGACTAGTTTTCCTAAACCTAAATTGGCACCAAACCCAATTTTGAATTCTACATCACAAGTCAACCTTAGTGGACATGTTGCATGTTACATTGCAGGAAACCTTACAATTTTTGTAGACTTTTTGATCGAAGGTTTGGATTTCTTCCTTATGAGTTGTCATTGATCGGGTGTTATCTTTAAATTGTGATCCCCAAAAGCTTCTTGACCTTCAACAAATCATTGGCATCTATTGGGAAATATATTGACCTTTGAGTCCTTGGTATGTGTTGAAGAGAAACATTGATTCTTGACCTTTGACAACTCTCTGTCAGGTATCACGGAGAAACACTGACCTCCTACATGTCCCTGACATGGGTCAAATAGTAGCTCCAATCCTTGCACTTTGATGGTTTCTTGAGAAAACATACTTTTAGCTTATTTTTCAAAAAGTGACATGAAAAGTTTTCTCTCTCCGAGATTATTTCCCTCAAGCAATGCAAATTGGGATGCTCAAGTATCTTAGGTCCTTCCCACATGGCATCTTTAACTAGTAGGTTATTCCATTTAATCACATATTTTCCATTTTTTATGTTTCACAAGTGATTAACTTAGGTATCCATCACCTTATCTATGATCAAAATTAGCTTACCCTTGTCATCTGAGGGTGGCAACTCCTCCAAGGCCATAATGTGCTAACCAAGAACTCTCTTCAACAAAAGTAAATGGAAAAATTATGAATCTTGTTATTCCATGGAAATTCCAACTCATAATTCACTTCACCTAACCTCTTCACAATCATCTAAGGTCCATGTTTGAGCTTTTCAACTCATATCTTCTTGATAGAGGTCTACATATATGGTTGTAATCTCAAGAATATCAAGTCTCCCACCTAAAAATATATTTCTATCTTTTTTTATCTACCTAAATCTTTTGTTGGTTTTGTGTTCGTCAGAAATTATCTTTTAGTGTAAAGACTGCAACCTCGACAAAGGTGCCACATTAGCAATATCCACAAGACAAGGGAGTCAATCAACACAGTCAAATGCTGAAACTACATATCGACAAACAAATAAATGATTTTTCCTTAACTTCAAGAAAGAAAACAAGGTTAGACCAAAAAATACAAAATAGATTATGCGACACATGAGTCCATAGTAAAGAAGAGTGTCAACCAACTGTCAAAAACACCCAATACATCACATGTCATAAAACATTAAAAACATAACAGAATTTGACCAACTTGTCGAATTAACAAAAGCAAAAGAGAGACTTCGACCAATCTGTCGAAGTGCAATAAACATAAGATCTTAACTTACAAAGAAAAAGAGCTTTACAAGAGTCATCGATGGACTTCCATAAGAGTGTAATATAAATATAATAGACCAATGGTCGATACAAAGATCCAATGTGCTATACATGATGCCCTCCCTGACAAGAGCTCTAGAGACCTATTACACACAAATATGAGGGCGAGAATATTGTGGGAGTGCGTTTCTACCCTACCACGAAGCCATTACACTTCCCCAGAATCTTTCCTGACATGAAAGATACCCAGCCCAGCTCGTGGTAGTCTAAACAAAAAAAAATCTGGCAGAAGTAATGATTTAATAGTCCCCCTTCTACGTACGTTGTTACAGTTTCAGCAAGGTAACAGAAACCTAAATTTGGCATAATAGAATAGATTTCATACAAAGGAGTAACTAACACTTGTCATCCATATTTATGCTGGAAGACCTAAAGAAAAATTAATGTTGAATTGCAAACACATGATTTAGTAATCGAGCACAAAAACACAACATCTCATCTTGTTTTCGCAGCAAGGAAAAGTAATGTTGGGGTCGAATCCCCTCTTACTGGCCAAAAATGATCCACCTAGGACTACGCAATAAAAGCAGTGAATGACACAATGTCATAAGAAGAGAAAATAAAACTAAAGAATCCCTAGCTGGCTGATCACACGCTATGTCTTAGAGTTCAATGCTCAGAGAAGAGAGAGATGCTCACCATTCTCATAAGTGCACAAAATGTTAACAATAGGATGACCCGCATTATGATAAAATGAATCCCTTCTACCCTACACTCTATTGCGCGATGGTAACTAGAGAATGCACTGCAAGTAGCAGGTGAGTCGATTGCTAGGAGCACACTACCTTTCGACAAGGCTTAAGAGATTCCCACAACCAATACAGGAGGAGAAAAACTACACTCCGACAAGGAGGAAATGATGACCGTGCAAGGAATAAAGTTGCGACTTGGTGTAGGAGGGAGTATGAGATAAAAGTGCAGTTTGAAACCAAGTAGCTTAGCAATACGCAGCTCATGGCAAGGTAAAAAGAAGACACATAAAACATCTTAACTTAAAATGAAATCAGAAAGATTGCATAAGAGACAAAACACGGCAGGAGATGGCATGATTCTTGTTAAGTTGACTGCGATACAAGACACAGGGTAATGAAATTAAATGGAAAACATGACCGTGTGGAGTTCTAAATTGTATTTAGTTACTCATACCACCATCATATGCATCACTAAGTTTAATTTTTGTTGCTAAAACAGTCAAACACAAGAGCAATTCATTAAACGTAATCTTTTTCTTTAAGCAGTTTTCAAGAAGAAAAGAACCTGGATATATATTGAAGCGGCAGAAATGAAATTTTCAATTGCACTCCGTCACCACCAAACTCCAACGTCTCTCAGTCTCCAAAAAAATTGACTCTTCCTGCACCTCCTCTAGGCTAGTAGTGGATTATGCAGAGTACACTTCTTGCCTTCAAGAACGGTTTTTTCTTCCTCGGTATCCATGAGCCCCAAAATTGGATTGTGGTCTATTTAATAGCTTCCACTCCCTTGTTTTCCTCCAACCATTTTTTAATACTAATTAAAGAAGTAAAATGCGAGCCTCATTTTTTTGCTTCAATAATTCAATAATCAATTTGGGTTATGACATCCTCCTCCCCTTAGACAATGCATCATCCCGATGCATCAATAGGAACATATCATATGAAAAATAAAACAAACATATGAGAAAGAATTTGTAATTGCAATATATTTCTTCTTTTGTTTTTACAACATTCAAGATAGTGTAAGAATGCGAAAATCATTGAAAATTATTTGTCCTAATAGCAATATCATGACTTTGGCTTGCTAAGGAAATTATGCTCTACTTTTCAATTCTCCGTGCATTCAAAATTTCAAGTTATAAAATTTTCTTAAGGAAGTAACACACATATTCATCAAATCATTCTTGTAAAGATAGTGTACGCACACATTTAAAGAAAGCACCAAATAAAACTTGGTTACCAAGCATCATAGACAAATTCTAGTGACTGTGTGAATTCCATTACTACCTTCTAGTTTTTCAAGGTTAGGTTACCTCTCTCCGACAATATTCCCCTTTCTTATGATGTTTCATTCCATCTGTTATATCCATAGGAACAACACCAAAGCATCAGTTCATGTCATTATCATAATCAAATCCAAATCTAACATTCCCTTATTTCAACGCTTTCATAAATAAATCTGTATAATATCTTAAAATAACAACAGACACACACACATACCAATGTTTTCTTTATCATACCTTGGCATCCCATTGAATTGACCACATTATTGGATACTTCATATTAATTCCCTGTCATACTCATGTTTACACTCACAATACTTTTAGCTCATTCACAATGTCAACACCGCAAAAGGAGAAAATATTTTAAATTTCAATATCAGGGGACAACATAATCATATAAAGATTATAATTTCTTAACTCAACTTAGATTTAGATCATAACTTGATCTCGAATAACTAAAATAATCATTATACGTACCATCTAGAACATGTGGTACGCACTAAGTGAGAAAATCAGTCATGCATGCTCACAAATCACCTATAAGGTTAGTGGATCCAATTTCCATTTATGTGACCTAGGCCCTCATGCCCATCTCGTCACTATAGTATTTAATAGAGAAATTTTAACTCAATACATCATAACAACTATGTTTTCATCTCTAAGTTAGTGTGAGTCAAATAACTGTTACATCTTAACATAAATAAGCATTCATAATTTCTTCTATATAACTATACTTAATCCAGGCATAAGTATTTCAATACATCATGATAATTCATCATTACATAAAATCAAATGCATCAAGTATGTCATACAGAAAGAGTATACATCAAAACAAAGACCATTAAGGTCAATCATGAAACAAGATACATAAGTATCATCCAACAAACTGTCCCTCTATAGATCCATGTCTCATAAGACCTCAGACCAATGTTCCTCTATAGATCCCTATCTCATAAGACCTCAGACAAATGTCCCTCTAAAATTCCTTGTCTCATAAGACCTCAGAAAAATATCCCTCTAAAAATCCTTGTCTCATAAGACCTCGAACAAATGTCCCTCTAAAAATCCCTGTCTCGTAAGCCCCCAGACGACTATCCATCAGCTATCTCGAGATGGGAGTGTGGCTCAAACATTTTTCTGGCCAACCATAAATCCTTACACTTCCTTGGGATTCTACCTCCTCACAAAATTCCCAACCCTGCAGCCTATAAAAATATATATACAAAAGGCAGGGGGTATCTGGTGCAGCCGCAAAACTAACTACAAAGCACATATGCCTAATGTAGAACATAATAACGGATGTGGCAGGGAGATGAAACATAGGCAGCATATTTCAAAAAACATATGCAAGCAACTTTGGCCAAAGTATTTTAATACCAGATTTCTACTGGCAGGTAGAGTGAAAAAGGAAACATCACTTCCACCCTTCCCTATTTTTCCCACATTCAGCACCCCTCATCAGAAGGTAAGCTCTCTGATTATCATACTTAGTAAGTAAAATGATGCAACTCATGCATATCATATAATTTATTTTCATGCAATAATGCATTAAACAAATACGTGGAAAGCACACAACAACTCAACTAGTAAGGATCATGCCTTTCATCATGAACAATCTCATTCATCATAGGCAAACACATAATTTGAGCCATCTGGCCAAGTAAAACATAATACATAGGAAGGAGTTGTTGACCATTCCATCAAGAACACCAATAGTATATTAACACAAAATAATTCTAGTCCATTTTTCATCAAGAGATGTTGACCTACTTGTTGAACATCGAGTGCATCAAAATAATACATCAAGTTCAAATACCTCAAATATAATTTCATGCAATTACTCATGCATCATTACCCATGTGCTAGTAATACTATACTAGGGTCATAAAATGTACCCTTCTCATGGAATCCTTCATCTCAAGAATATCCATGCCCTGCTCCTCATAATATCAAAAAAAATCACATCAAGCATTTTCATCAATGCTAATTATTTCAAATAAGAATGGTATGTTCTTTGCAATCTACTCCCTTATACATTCTATCAATGTCCAACATTGAACATGATAGAGAACATCACTTCACATCAGAAGACTAGCAACATAAAATACACATCCTAGCCACCTCAAGGTCATAAGAAATCTCATTTCCAAAGTTCACAAATTTCAACTCAAAATCACAAAGATGAAAAAAATCAATAGAAATATATGTGAACAAGAACCATATTTGATAAATACACAAAATTTGGTGGCTAGATAGTAACAAGAAACTTAAAAATACAAGCTAGTCCTTCATCACTTCCAAGTTCATCAAGGCTAAAAATAACATAACCAATTAAAAACCAAACCACATATACAGAGTGACTAACACTAGCCACAAGGAGGGAGTAGAAGCTACACGACACCTTGCATCCAAGGTGCGCTTATGAACATGACCAACACTCAAAAAACATACGTCCCAAAGATTACATTACTATATAGTAACACATGCCATTGGTTTAAGCAACATAACAGTGATAATTCTCTCTATTTTATTTTATTTTTTATATCTTTACAACATGTAATTACTTTGCAAAATTTCATGATTTTTCTATACATGACATGTTAGGTTCTTTTCCCAAGAATCTCCAGAAGATCTAGTTCTATAATATTTTTCTCAAATGACCTATCTCATCATTTCATTTTCTTCCCTTTGCATCACACATGCAAAATGTACCATTGCACAATATTGTACATACACATATATATACTATTTTCATTCATTCCAGCCTCAATCTTTGGCATGAATATACATATCCTTAGTGTAAAAGTCGATCATCAATTAACTGCACCGATAAATCATGGATACTTATTGCCTTTCTTGCTTCTCACATGTAGAGAAATAGAAATTTAACCTTAAATGCATTACCCGTGCACCATAGTTCCAATTTGAGCAAACACAATTACACCAATCAAAAGTACAGCATTTTCAAGCACATCAGAATTATTTCCATATTTATAGTTTAGGGAGAAAGCAAGGACAACTAAGAAGCCTCACACACACACACAAGAGGTAATGCCCTGAAAGTGATTGTTTTCACTTGCATAACTCAACGCAAGGGTCATCCTTTCCTTTTTGTCAGGAGAACCATAACTAGGAGTCTCAATGATCAACACATCAGACTATCACTTATGTACATAGACTAAGAATTAGTTGACTTACACAGATTATGCGACTAAGGGTCACAACTAAGCGTAGCAAACTCAAGGCCCTAGAGTGGAACCCAGAGCTTTGATACCATATGTAAAGACTGCAACCTCGACAAAGGTGACACATCAGCAATATCCACAAGACAAGGGAGTTGGTCAACACAGTTAAATGCCGAAACTACATATCGACAAACAAATAAATGATTTTTCCTTAACTTTAAGAAAGAAAACAAGGTTAGACCAAAAACTACAAAATAGATTATGCGACACATGAGTCCATAGTAAAGAAGAGTGTCGACCAACTGTCAAAAACACCCAATACATCACATGTCATAAAACATTAAAAACATAACAGAATTCGACCAACTTGTCGAATTAACAAAAGCAAAAGAGAGACTTCGACCAATCTGTTGAAGTGCAATAAACATAAGATCTTAACTTACAAAGAAAAAGAGCTTTACAAGAGTCATCGATGGACTTCCATAAGAGTGCAATATAAATATAATAGACCAATGGTCGATACAAAGATCCAACGTGCTATACATGATGCCCTACCTGACAAGAGCTCCAGAGACCTGTTACACACAAATATGAGGGTGAGAATATTATGGGAGTGCGTTTCCACCCTACCACAAAGCCGTTACGCTTCCCCATAATCTTTCCTGACATGAAAGATACCCAACCCAGCTCGAGGTAGTCTAAACAAAAAAAAACTGGGAGGAGTAATGGAATTGGTGCATAAAAACTTACGAACTTTATATATTAAAAAAACATTCCAATGTCTTAGCAAAGAAAACATCCTTCTCTGATTAGTCTAATCATTTTCAAGTTCTCATTTCTTTCTCATATAGAACAACAAGAGATTACTCATGCAATCAGTGTTACAGTAGAGCATTACCAAAACTCATGAAGCATCATACCCCTTTGTTTTGAATTACACATATAACCATATCAAGGAATCCAAAACATTTCCTGTATAGAATTAATACTTTCATAACTAAGATAGGACAATCAAATAGATTTCATGGAATCCGATGCAAACCCATAAAAACACTTAGTCATGCAGAAGTTATCCTATTCTTAACAAAAGCTAACAACAACTATCATGTTGTCCATGAATAGTTATACAATAGAGATCATCTCCTTTCTAACATCAGTATAGATTGTTAGGGATTTTTCTTGTATGAATCACAGTGCTTGAAATGACTACTTGAACACCATACCCTTTAATACTGATTCAGGGACAAGGAAAGCCTAATTGCTAAGGACTGGATAATATCCTTCTTCGTTTTTGAGCTCCACATATGCCCAGGCAGGTTTTACCTTTTAAAATGGCTGTTAACACAGTATTTATTGATGTGGACACTGATTTTTCATGTATCTTTCCTGAACCAACTCATAAAACATCTTGTAAATGACCAAGCATAATCATATACAGGATTTAACCATACAAATCATAACCTTAAATATGACAAAAAACCAATGATACAAGGATTTTAATCCTTCTTCCTTTTCTTGTAGGAGGGATAACCTAGTTGATTCACTCTTCAAGGAATCAATACTATGGACAGTGTCCTGCTGACAGAGGTCCTTAAACAAATTCAGCTTATATATTCTTAGTAACAGAGTTTTTAATTGATTCGGTTTTGATAACTTGGAATATCCTGGATACAGATAGGTAATTAGAAAAATTTTTGAACCAGTGCCTGTCCTTTGGGCTGTAGAGTCAATAATAAGCAAAGAAATCACAAAAACAACATACACTGAACTGCCTTACAGCTCAAACAATTAGGATAGGTTGCCTTACAAACTATCTTGTTACCTCAAGACCACTGT